>CAJNOP010002271.1:0-18816 GCA_905250075.1 Rotaria sp. Silwood1 | reverse complement strand
CACACCCTTTTTTGAAGTGGGTAAAACATGTCTTTTTGACAATATATCTCTAATTCTCAATTATTTGTCAAAGGGATCCTAATTATTATTATTGAAATTGTATAACTCACGAATACCGAAAGATCATTTTTTTTCTCAAATATTATTTTTTACTTATATTTAATGAAGACGATAAATCTGTTTCACCTTAAACTCTGAAATTACGATGTTGAAAGATGAGAAACGTTCAGAAAAATTTCAACTTCACTTTTATTATATTGAGACGTCATGAAATTTGTCTTTTTTTCATCCATTCAAACATCTACAGAAGAGGCCGCGCTTTAATACCAATTGCATAAAGAAGAGATCCAAAAATGAATTTATATCCCCAGTATATAAAAATACATTCTCAAAAATTTATTCAATAATGCTTTCAAAGGTATTATACAAAACTCACGAATACAAGTCTAACCGCAGGTCTTATCAATTAATATTGAACTCGATATGAAATGTCATGGTAATCATGAAAGTTCCATTCTAATTAGTTTTACTTGATTCTTACCTCTTATGGTCATTTCTATCCTAAGTCACTTCAGGGTAAATCAGGTACGAATTCATATCTGAAATATTTTGCATATATAGAGCTTAAGTTCAGGCCCACAAGTTTGCTGTCTTCTCATGAGATAAATCAAATAAAAAAATTTTGTTGTATATATTTAGGATAGAAAGCTTTGTGGCAATTAGGAATGAATCAATTCCAATTCTTAGAATTGGTTAGAATTGGCTGGAGTCGCCTAAAAATTGTATGAAATCCCAGAAATCGGTATGAAATTGGCTAGAATTGGTTTGAGCTGACTATAATTCGTATGGAGTCCTAAGAATTGTTATGGAATTGGCCTGAAATTGCGTCGAATTGTACCGTATTGCCTACAATTCGTATGAAATCCAAAGAATTGGTCTGAAACTGACTCGAATTGAGCCGAATCGTGTACAATTCCTAGGATTCTATCAGAATTGTACCCAGCTCAAGCCAATCCGAGTCAGTTTCAGACCAATTCCTTGGATTCCATACGAATTGTAGGCAATACGGTACAATTCGAGGCAATTTTAGCCCAATTCCATAACAATTCTTAGGAGTCCATACGAATTATAGCCAGCTCAAACCAATTCTAGCCAGTTTCAGACCAATTTCATACCGATTTCTGGGATTTCATACAATTTTTAGGCGACTCCAACCAATTCTAACCAATTCCAATTCCAATTCTAACCAATTCCGTCAATTCCAAGCCAAGAATTGGAATTGGAATTGGTTAGAATTGGGATTGGTGCATCCCTAGTGGCAATCATTTTATTTTCGTTTGTATTTAGCTTTGTAATTCCTACCCGAAGTTTTTCATTGCGCATCATGAAATGTTTGTTTGAAATAATGACACATATCAACAAAATATAAAATATCATGTTTAAATTTCATGTGATTCATAGAGAAAAAAGTCATGTACAATTTATGAAACTGTGTTCCAGTACTGTTCATGTCAATCTACATGTATATGTCGTAGTAGAAATTGAAATAACAGGCAATTTTAATTTCTATTATAGGAGAACTTTAAATTCTACTACATAGAAACTTATACTATACAAGTATGTGAAATTTTCCTATAATAAAAAATAAAATTAACCCTTGTGGTTACTGGATTATTTGATTTAATGCCATAAACAACTTCTGTTTTATCAATAGTAGCTAATTTAAAGTTTTTATGGACTCTGTATTCAAACAACTTCATTCCAGTCAGCTTTTATTACCAACATGATGTCATTATAAACAGCTTGGATGATAACAAACTTTAAACGAAATATTTCACCTAAAGATTCGATAGGTTTATCAAGCTTCGTATAAAAGAGTTCCATTTTATGTAATATTCAAATGTTTTTTCTTTTGATACTGACGCGAGCAGTTCAAATTAAATATTCAAAATCTTTTTTTTCTTTTTGTTCTACATATTGTATCATTCGAATAAGAGTTAATTCTATTTTCTATTATAGGAAAATTTTTACATAATTAATATAGTATAAGTTTGTATGTAGTAGAATTTAAAATTTTAATGTCTACTACTGAAACTTGAAATCACCTGTTATTTCAATTTCTACTATAACATATACATGTGAATTATTTCTTCTTTTCTTTTCAGTCATTGACATCATCAACGACGAAAAGTAAGTCATCATTTTTTTCTTATTTGAGAGTGAGAGTGAGTTGAGAATAGAATAAATTAGGTTAAGGTCTCTCACACTATAGAAGGTCTTCCGGATAGACCCTAAACACCGTCCAGGAACTGTTTTGATGTCTGTGGTAACTAGTGCCCGGCGTGACCGCCGTGATTCAAGGTAGTCACGGGAACTTTTTCGAAATTTTGGAAACCCCTGAGGAGAAGTACGGACACCTCTACGAAGCTACCCTCCTCCGATTATCACTTCTAATAGTAAATAGAATCCTAGTCTCGATCCCGTTCATTTCTTGGAAAATTTTGCAAGGATCTGTGAGGATCCTGAATGTCCAAGGTCTTGCCAAGTTTTCCTCAGAATCCCGACTCAATTCCTGCTGCCAGGATTTCCCAGTTATACAGGATCCTTGAAGGATTCATTCATGATTTTACTTATGATCCTAACAGGAATAATGGAGAGAATTCTCTGAAAATTTTATCAAATTTTAGGCAAGGTCAGATACGAATCTTGGTATAAGGACCCAGTGAACTTTTTGCAGCTAAAACTGAGGAGCGTCGCAACAAAAAGCCAACAATAGAGTATATCAGTGACTGTTCTTGCTAGTTAATACAAGCGGAAGTTCTGTTTACACCCACAGCCACATCGTGTTTTCTAATTTATTCCAAGTTCAACAACAATAGTGACCCGTTCAGAATCCTGATGTAATCCTTTTTCGAACTCTGTTCGGATCTTGAAATTTCGTGAATACACATTTCTTACAGGATTTCGCCATTCCATCAGGAAAAAAGAGCGATTCCTGAAAGGATTCTGACTGAATCCATAAAGGACTGGACAAGAAAACATTGCAATAGCTCTTTCTGGAAAGTTTATTTTTCATGTTGAGAAATCATGAAAAAGGCCGTGACCAAAAAGTTAATCATGCGGGGCACTAGTGGCAACACAATCGGGCTCCAGGCTCACGAACATATGTCATTGATGGATGGATACAGATGATGTGAGGCTTCCCGCGCGTGAAGAGAAATAAAAAAAAAATTTGCTTCGATTCGAATACAATTTATTGAATTGAAAAAAATTGAATACGATCATATCCATCATAACCACCATCAACGACATAGAGATTGCCTTGTCGATCGAAGGATAAACCAAGAGGCGAACGCAAGTGATTTGCTCCTGCTCCTTGACTATTTTCACCCACAATGGCAGTACCTTGTCTTGCTCCTTTAGGCCAACGAATTACTCGATGATTCAATGAATCTGCCACATAGATGGTACTCAACGTATCGACGAAAAGTCCATAAGGACAAGACAATTGTGTCAGAGCATGCCCTTGGCCTTGACCTCCAGCGACGACAACGCCTTCTTTTGCACCTTTATTCCATTTCATTACACGATGATTATTGTTGTCTGACACGTAGACAGTCTGGTGTTGATCGACAAAGATGTAGGTCGGTTCCTTGAGTTGATTGAGATCAGCACCTTTGCCATTTCCACCAGCCACGATAATTCCATTCTTGTCTCCTATTTGATATCGTCTTATTGCATGTTTTTCGATGTCAGAGACGTAGAGATATCTCTGATCATCCATGAACAATCCCCAACAACGAATGTTGTCAATGAGAATTTCTCCTTGACTTGTGCCACTACAACGAGACCATTGTACAACTCGTCGATTTTCCCGATCACATATAATGAGACTATCAGTCTCTTTGTCAATTAGCACATCAGTTGGATGTTTCAATTGATCCAATTGATTTCCTTCGCATTTGCCACCAGCTACAACTTGTCCATTTGTATCACCCATCTTCCATTGGACGATACGATGATTTCCGAAGTCAGCAATGATCATCTTTTGATCGTCATCAGTGAAGAGACCGTGAGGACAGTTGAGTTGATTTGTGGCATTGCCTCTTTTATTATATCCAGCAATGCTCTTTCCTTTTTGTGACCATCGAGCATCGATTGGGATATTGGGAATAACTATAATAAACAAAGAAAATGAATTATCATTGTCGACGAGATCTTTGTCTCTCGTACACGAGAAAGTACTTTTCGTAACTTAGTCTTTAATAAAAGGACTTTGTAAGAATTCTTTTGTGTCAATAATTATTTATAATATCTGAAATGTTAAGCTTTCAAAGAGGAGATTTCAATGTTTCACTGAAACTCGTTGTCTCTCTCTCGATTATGACATGTTTTTTTATGCTGTGATATATATTTTTAAATGTCTTACTGTCATGCAAAATTTCAACTCTCTCTCTAGCTCATACTGTAGTTTAGTTATAAGGGTTACAATGTACAAAAATCGTATTTCCTTTAAGATATATGGAGAGCTTGACCTTGGTTTTTCTGGAATTTTTTCGTTTGATTTCAAGTTGAATTCACTTTGTGACTGTGACATATCTTTGTAAACTACATTTCAAATCATTTCGAAGAAAACAGCATATCTGTTTCTTCAGTGAAATCAAGGAAAACTTCAACCGCTTTATCTTGTATTTATTCTTGAGAAGGTTAAAGTTTGTTTTTGTCTTTCATTACTCATGAAATTTATCGAATACAATTCAGATGAGAATAGAAGAGAAAAAAATCTCATTCAATGCTTTTGATTTGAGTTTTAGAATCAGAAATTCATATTATTGGTATCTTTCTATTGTGAAAATAGTCCATTTTTATTATTTCTAATGTGTGAAATATTCTAAGTAAACTTATTTTCCGTCTATACCTCATTTGTCTCATGATATAGAATGTTGAAAAAAAATAAAAGCTCTCTCTGTTTCCTTTATTTCGATTTGATTACTACTTGAAAGAGAGTGAAATATTTTTTTTTACAAAATGTAAAAATTCTTTTTTTAAATATGTTAACCATACTGAAACGTTACTTCCGTGTGAATTTTACAATGTATACAAATCATATTGGTTTAGAAATATGTAGAAACAAGAAAAAAAAAGAGGTTTCCTTTGGAATTTTCTTCCTTTTAATTCAAATTGAATTCACTTTGTGGATGTGTGACTTTTGCTGTAAATTACATTTTCAACTCGTTTAGAAAAAGAGCTCATGTGTGTTTTTTTTGACTATAATCGATGAAAAATCTAACCAATTTATCTCGTATTTATTCTTCAGAAGGTTAAAATTTGTTTCTCTCTTTCATTATTCATAAAAGTTATTGAATACGATTCATGTAAGAATGAGAGATAAAAAATCTTATTCAGTTTCGTTGAGTGGACTTTTAGAATCAGAAGTACATGTTATTATCATCTTTCTATTGTAAAAACAGTCTATAATCGTGGAAGCTATAGTACTACTACAAATTCGTGGACTCAAAAAGATTGAACTGTTTGAATGGCATAGAATAGGCATCCAGTATGTTTTAAAGAAAAATGCATGCGTAAACATGTTCTCATTAAAATAGTAGAAAAAGAAACGTTGTGATGAACTACGCAAAGTCAAAAAGATATTCTGTATTAAACCGATTTCTGTTATCTTTTATTTGTATTGAAATAAGGATATTCAAAAAACTCGTTTTTACAAACTGCAATTTTTAAATCTTTGATTTTCGTAAATATTAACTTGTCAATTAGCTAAATATTTCTGAATATTCTCTAAAATGACAACTGAAAATGATATATGAAACACCACGCATATATTTTTCCTGTTTGTTAACATCAAAATATTGCTGTAAAAAGTTTAGCCTATTTTATTTCGTAGACACAGAAATACTTCGTATTTTTAGCATATTAGTATTTTTATATGAACAGATGTAGAAAATATACATTTGTAATATTTAAACTCTCATTCACAATCGACTATAATCTATTGACATCACTATTATCAATGTACATTATTAGTTCACATGTTAAAATAAAGAATGATCCAATAGTATTGATACCTCTTTGACTAAATGAATGATATCTATGGTATTGTAGAGAAAGATATTTCGAGATGTATGAATTGTGGAATGTCAATTGAATTTTTGACAATGAGGTATTGATATAAAAAATCAATTCAAGTTTTAAACTTATTTTCACTTTGTCAACTGTTTCAACTTCTTAACAGAATTTCATTTTCATTCACACTTTACACACCTGTAATACAACAAGTACTATCATTCAAAATGCCATACTTATAAGTTTCGCCGTGAGAACTCATGCTTAACTAAACCCCAAGTTTTTAAAATAATTTATCAACAAGATAAAGATCTCTCATTCTAATTTTCAAACGAAATTTTCATATAAATGATGTGAACTATAATATTCGATATATAAATGAATGAAAACTTGCTTTTAATTCTAAATATTGATTCATGTAGATATGTCAAGAGAGAAAATACTAGTCCAAATGTTTTATTCTATCTTTAACAATAAATTGATCATGATTCGCTTAAATTCACGAATATCGAAATTCAGCATTGACTAATCAATCTGTTTTTATGACTATTACTATCAGTAATCATGATGAATCAAGAAATAATTAATGATAGTTATGATACATACATGGAAAACGTTGAGAAATTCAATAAGAATCGATTACTTTTCGATTTAAAAGAAACCGATTAAACTAATTCTATTTTTATCGTAGTAGATTTCTCTAATTCTTGTAATAAAGAATCGAATTTTATCTCATAACTTTAGAATATTTTTACTTGAGATATGAGAGATAAATTTAGTAAAGAAAATAAAGTATATTTAATTTGGTTTTGTTGTGATCCAATTGGTCTTGCATAGATTATTTTATTTTTAGTACCTCTAGCTGTTATTGATTGACGATGTATGATTTAGTAACTGTAGCATTATGGTCTTTCATTGATATATGATAGCTCTAGAGGTTGTCTCATAGCCATATGTGAGTTACTTCTACACATAATTCGAAATAAGACATATCAATTAGTTTAAAAAAAATAATCGACACTCTGCAAATCTCTGGTCGTAGTTATATGAGGAAAGATTGGAAATAGAGAGTAATCAAGCATTCTTTGAATTATCCAATAGAATTGGAATTTCAAGAATTTCTGGAAACTAATCAGCAGTAGACTATCGAAAATTCATTTAAATTGAAACTTGTATTAAACAACTAATAAAAACTATCTCTTGGTGAAAGACAAACATTAAAGTATTAATTTTTACTATTTGAGCTGCTTTCCTATTATTGGTCTGATTCATAACAATTTCGTTACCCGATTTCAATATTAAATAATTTGTCTTCTTGCTGTTTTCTACTTTCTGAAAATAATATATTTTTTTAGTTGTATAATATTATTCTATATCGTATAATACAGAGTAACAGCTTCGACTACTTTTTATAGAGTTCTGAATCATTTTTGCATGAAAAATATATTTCACATTATGCCCAAACAATTTCAATTTTTGCATCTGGAGATAATGAGCCTTTCCTCAATATTACATGTAATAAAGTACACTAAAAAATAATCATATTTCTAAGACTCATTAATATACGTTTCTAAATTTTACCTCGTAGATTGCACATGCTATTAGAATCAGCCGATCCTAATCCGGCAAGAATAGCTTGATTACTGTTATATTTCAGTTTTAGCTTTCAATATCCCATTGAATCTAGCAGTACTTTTCTAATTATAGAAAAGTGAGTTTTTTTAAATAGATAGTATTAGACTGTTGTGCAATTTGCTAAAATTATGAGTAGCCTAGAATTTTCACCGAAAGTATCCGGGTTTTGTCGAATAAATTTTGCTTATCTTATTTTTCTACTATTTAAGAAACTTAGAAATATAGTCGATTGCTTATAAGTAAAAGCTAATGTAAGTTTCAATGTAAAGTTTTTCATATGGTTGTTTATCAGTTGCCTGAAACTTCTTCAAAATGTATTTTTAGATAGTAACAGATATCAATGTCACGACTATCGAAATAGTTACATTGTTTATGCCTGTGTTAATTACATTATTTTTTCCACAACACAACTAATTTTAAATCCCTAATTTATTACGATAATATATTCTTTTTTTCTTAATCAAAAGAGCTATATATAGTTATTGAAGAAAAAGAAGTTAGGAATATTTAAAATAGTCCTGGAACAATTTTAAATATCCCAGAGTTGGTCTGGCTGTTTGATTCTTCCTTATTCATACCCACATCCGCAAGTAAGAAAATAGCTCTTTTCTTGGTTAACAGTCTCATCATTTTTCTTTCTTTCCCCCCTGATCAAGTAACATGTATTTATCAAAACAAAGAATTCAGTGTCCTATACAAATGCAAAATAAACAATTGTAAGAAGAATGAAAAAAAAAAACATACAATTTAGTGTTACTAAAAGATGCTCAAAAACCTCCATTAGTTATATTTGTTAAAATACATTCTCTAAAGACAAATTTGGTTTACGAATAGGTTGTAAATTATTTGTATGTTAAATACAAATATTTATCCTTTTTTGAAATTGAAACGATGATCGTGAAACTTCATGACAGTCAACACTTTTAATACAAATCGATCTTCATTGAAAATCCACATTGATTTTCACTTATGTGTATGAAATACTGAAGCGTATTTTTTCGAAAATACTTAGCTGGAAAAATAATGGATGCATTATTTGTTTTTTCGTTATATGATGAGTAAAATGACATAAAATTTGAGTATAATGGATAAAGTTAACGAAAGCTAATCCTTTTTAAGCTGTAGTCCAATCGATTTCTATTGATGGGTAAGTTGATATGCTCAACAATTATCTGTCTATATCATGGAATAATCTATTTCCGAGTTTCTTCAAAATTTTTTAAGTAGTTTATAATTTTTTTTCTAAAACAACGTATAAAAAGAATTTTGTAGAACTCAACGAGTTCTATCAAACCATGTAAAAGTAGCACAGAAACGAGAAAGCTTACTTCATTTTTGAAATAGCTTGCATCTTAATTTATCGGAACACAACATGGCATTAGGAGATATTTATTTAGTCAAGTTTATTATGAACATAGAGTTTTTAGTTAACGAATTCTCTATCGAGCAAAGTATAGTATTGAAACATTCCTTTAATTTGAAGCAAAAGCATATCAAAAATGATCTCAAGTAAAAAACAAGACAATTCTCAAATATTTTTAAATATTTATAAGATATCCAAACTTTGTTTTATTTTTCGATGCTTTTCTCATTAAAGTAGAATTTCACAAAAAAGAAAATCAATATTTCTCTGCAAATACTCATATCATGGTAGCAAAAATTTTAGAGTATATACAACTTGCGTTATTCATAGAAACTATGAAATATTGGTTCAAAACATTCGTTTGGAAAATCTGTTGATATGTCATACTGATCGGATACTTGAAAAGATAAATAATATTTTAAAAGTCATAAACCCATCAAAACCAATAGACTGTCCAATAAAATTTCAGATTACACACAGTGCTTTTGTTTCTGATAACTGGTCAAATAATATCAGCACCTTACGAAGAGAAGGCTGGTATTTTTGTCCTCACTCTTTAAGTAAAATAAAATAGTTATAAATTTTCAGTTTTTATGTATTGATACAGATCAAAGTTTCAAGACGCCTATGTAAAGATTGTTTATAGTATGTCAGTGATCGTTCGATAGGCTATGAAATTGAAATGTATAATGTGCCCCATAAATTTCTTGCAATAGTAAACAGATGTCTATTACAAAACTAAAGCGGATACTTTATATTTGTAAGATGATAGTGGGTTTGTTGAACTATTATATACTATTTTATCAGCGATAAAAATATCACTCAATTTGGTCAAAATATGACGAAGATATTCACACATTTCTTTGGCTAATGATTTACGTGACACCTTATATAAACATAAGAAAAATAGTAATTCAATTGTCGTCTCTTGCAGATTGCATACAATTATAAAATAGAAATTGTTCATCGTATTCAACAAATCAAGAATTAGAAGTAAACTGAATTAAAAACAGTAGCAAAGTTTTCATGATACTAATACTATTTCGAGTAAAATCAAGCATTCGACATATTATAACATATTTGTGATTTCCATGAAAGGTTTCTCATTGTACTAGAGTCTATTGATTTCATTGACGTTGAACTGGTACAAATTAACAAAAAATATAACCATGCTAGTTTAGAAATTTAACTCTGAATATGTAAAATGTTATACTGTTGGTAGAGAGCAATAGTACTCAATAGAATTCATTAATTTTTGAATGAAGTCGTTTTTCATCTGAGTGAGTGAATTCACCGGTAAAAATAAAGTAAAAACTTATACCTATAGTGAAAGCTAATTCGAGATCCGAGGAAAAAGAAATAAGAAGAAGAGAGAGACGAAAGAGAAAAAAAGATAATGACTCGAGCTTTATGTATGTCACGCTCAATAATTCAAATAAACAAAGAACATCGAGTAGTTGATTAACCACATAGAGCATATTATGGCATCTTCATTAGAAGTCTTTTTGTAAATTATTTCATTGGTTTAACCAATCAAATTTAACTTAAAGTTTTGATGGGTGGGTTAAGTTTGAAATTTCTTAGATGGCTTTTCCAGCCCATTGGTTTGGGTTAGAACGAACCCATGGATGATCCAACCCAATGAATACTAATGCCAACTCGAACCATTCAACATCTCTGTTCCGTAGTTTTGAATGACGTAACTGAATTTCAGAAGTTAAACTTCTAAGATTTGATCAATGAGAGCGCATAAATGAAATAAATCGTATGAAAGAATTTTAATAGAAAATTATTTCACTTTCACAAAATTTACTACAATTGATTGACGACAAGCTTTTTTATTCAATACAGATTGTTCATCTTGAAGAAAAAGAGGCAATATGTGAAAAGACATGAGCTTTTAACGACAGATAGTTTTGATTAAGATAGATTTGAGATCATAAAATAAACGTATGTGTACAACTATTGGTCTTTGAAATTAAGCTCGACCTTGCGATTGGATAGTCAATGACAAGATAGTTTCGTTTCTCTTTTTTTTTTATATTGATAAAGTGATACTCATGATGTATGAGCAAGTTTCATCGATTTGTGGTTAGGTTCAAGAGATTTTGATTGAAGTCAATTCAAAGGTTTACACAGATTTCATCATAATTTATAGTGGTAAATCAATATTTATGGTGCATATAAGAAAGTTGGAGGCAACTGTGTCCGTGAAGAGTAGACGCTTGCCTATCCCATGTTTCACTGCCGGTTTTTTTTAATATTATTTTGCTATATTTTTGATTTTTGGGTGTGGTTTGTGGTGAATATGGGCTTAACTTCTTTCTTTTTGCACACCCACACCCTTATTATATTGATAGAGAGAAATCAGAAGTAGAACATGTGTATGCAACAACTTTCATACTGTGATGTAGTTTAAGAATTTGTGAGGACTTTAGAACGTTATGGGTGCAAGTGTGGGTATGGACGTTGTCTTTTAATTTACGTACATTAATAGCAAAACGTACACCCTAACTTGAAATTATTTTCTCATAACGTAAAAGAAATGAAAGCAATCAAAAAGTTGACATTGTTCTCTTGCATTGAAGATAGGCAGAACTACACTAATCATGATGTGGAGTAGTATTTCTGAGAAGAAAATTGTGACTACAAAGTAATGCTTAATGGAAAGTTTTTGAATGAGAAAGATCTAACTCTACGAGTATAGTTAACAGTAAAAGAAACATAAATTCCAAAAGTTAGAGAAATCAATTAAAGATTCAGATTCTTCAACCTCGACAACATTTAGTCAAATTGATCAATTTTATAGTTCCTATAAATCATATATTCGCAAAAATGAAAGTCAAAGGTAGTTAATATATCAATAAAAATTATCCGACTTACATCCGGGAGATTATAAATTATAGAAGAAACTATAAGTTGAAATGATTAGTTATGATCACATAACAACAAAGAAAACACTTAAATTTTATTTTATTCTTAGACATTGACTTGTAGCTTGACTCAAACCTATACTATTTGTTTTTAAAAAAATATTCTTTGAGTTAAAGTATTATATCTAATTTACAAAATTAGCTTTTTTCAATACTTTATTCGAAAACATAGATCTATGTGTCTCATGAGGTTTTCTTTGTTATTTTAACGGCAACAAACATCAGTCTCTAGTATATCAATGAACGGTTAATTTCATAAAAGATTAAGAAAATCGTTCTATTCAAAAATAAGATGAGTATGTGAACCGAAGAAATGTACTTCTGTTTACACAAAAAGTTATGATTCAATCAGATAGTACTAGATATTCAACAAATCTGTCTCTTTCGTATGATTAATAGTTAAAGTATTCAAAAAATAGATAGAATCAGATTGTAATCATCCAAACGTTATGAATTGATTTTTAAGTAGGTTTTCTTTAAATCAATGAATGACTCTTTTTTATTCTTATAATATTAATTACAGTCACTAGTAAACTCTCATAAGTGGAAATTGAATTAAAAAATTTTTCATAATTAGATATCAAACATTTAAGTATTATTTTTCTATAACATTAAAATGCATCGAAATATGTTAAAACTGAAAAATAAAGAAAAGTCATATAATCAGAGGAAATCAATAAAAAAATGATTTTAATCACGCATATAATTTGTGTCCTTTCATTTTATACTAAGTTCTGCATATGACTTGAGCAAAACAATATCAAACGCATAGATTTTTGTAACTGACAACTTTCCCAGTAAATAGAATTTTCTTTTAACACATCTTAGTAAAAATTGGTTATGATTTCATTTTTTAATGTAAAACTCTCGACTAAAATATAGGTTGTCGCATTGATATCAGAGCTCAATAGAATAAAAGGCTACGAAGTGATATTAATAAGTTTCTAAATACATATCGTTTGTATTGATATTTTGTATCATGGATCAATGACTAACTACCCATAGTAATGAATTTAACATGGTTATTCGATTTATTTTATACAGTGATCAAAGGTGTATGTTTATTTGTTAAAATATTTCTCAATCTTATTAGATTATGTCGTATTCATTTCTCTTTAGCTAGATTTAAATCTTGAATTCATTTTCTATTGCACTCTTATTTTATGAGAAATAGATCAAGATATTTTTATTATGCTACAATACTATGCTAAATGTTTTCTTATTTAGATGTGAGTATGCCTTTTATATGTGAAAGGTTAAGAGTTGCAATCAAAAAGACTCTCTTAACTCTCATCTGTATGTCGTCGAACCCTTTTACGAACTAAGATTTCAATAAATCTGACGAAATATAATTAATAAATTTAAAATGATTCAAGACAATATCTTTTGACAAAACTGAGGCTTAATTCAACTAGGTTTTGACGATAGTCCTGATTTTTTAGAACCGTTTGATCTCGAATTCGCAGGTTGATCAAATTATTTTAGAATATTAAAGCAGTAAAATTCGATCGAACAATTTTCTTAATGAAAACAATTCTCGTAAAGAGTTTCATTCAAGCAAAAGTAAGCATTCTTACAGAATCCTCTCTATTGATTTAATAATTTTAGATATTTGCCAAAATTTTGTATTATTCATATATACACTAATCAGAATTCAGATGTTTTTTGAATTATTCAGTACATATACACATATATATCATATAAAAGGTTAGTGCATTGAGAAAAAGTTGAAATCACTTACTCAATGTAGTTTTAATTGACGGTTGTGTTGCTGCTGCTGCCGCCAGCTCCATGTTATTCATAGCTGATGCTAATGGTTGATCTAAGTCATCATCAATTTCAATTAAATGCACAAGGTATGAACCGTTAGATTGCTCTAATGGATCACTCTTCACGCGAAATTTTGAACCCATTCGTAAAATAACTTCATCTTCTGTTTCAAATTCTGTATATCCAGAAACTATTTTTCCGTTTACAGCTTCAATCATAAAAAGTGTTGAATTTTTTTTATTATCAAGAAAACCTTTGATAACATTCACTGATGACGAACATGAATTAACACTCCACCATGTTACAATTTGATTTTTGGTGAAGTTCTTGCCAATATCAAGTGATACACCTCTCCATACTGCCTCTTTGACAGTAGTTAATTTATCTAATGCTGTATCAAATAACTTTAGATATGGAAACCATACCTTAACTTCTTGTCGGTTTTCGGATCGTAATGCTCTATTTAATACACGATACAAAGTAGTATCACCCCATTCCATTGTATAGATGTAAACAGCAGCTGCTTGATCAGGTGTTAGTTCATGTTCTGATGGATAATGACAGTTTCGTTTAGCTATCTTTATATAATACGGTAATTCATCAATTTGAGGCTCGATAGGTTCGAGCGCTTTTTCAATTGGAACAAGTTTCTCACTGCGATAACCATAAATAGGTTGAAGTCTCTTAAATGAACTATCGATATCACCAAAACGATTCATCATGTACGTATTTTATATGTTGTTGAACGTTGATGAAAATAAGGTTGTTATGAATTCGAAATAATTGGTAAAAAATTGTTTTGATTTATTTTTCTATAGGAAATAAAAAAATCAATATGATGTCAGTACTTTTTGTTTTTGTATAATGATAGGAACATGAATCGTTTCTCTTATTTTTCTAATAATTGATTTCTAACACTGAGGATGTGGATATGCTGTGAGTTTCTTCAGGGGATGGATGTGTTGGTTTCTTTTTTCACACAGCCACCCTGATCATTGAAACTAATTGCAACCAGTGACCCATCGGACGATGAATTATCTTGGGGTTGCAGGTAACTCATAGAAAACGTCATGAAAAACTAGATTCACCCCACATGCTACAGTTCGCTGAAATTGGATGATGCCACCGAAAGATAGTGTTGATAAGTTTAGTGCAAAAAAAGTAAAACTTCCTTTTTCGTTCCAATGTGGAACGTAGAGAAAAGAGAAAAGTTTTTCTTCAGTGACTAACTATAGATGGATGTGAATGAAGATGTCAAGACTTCACACACCTACATCTTTACTATATCTACATTTATATGAGTATACCACTGTTACTATACTCTAAGGAGTAACTCATCATAACTATATCCTATTGAATGTATCACTGTCCTATACTTGAATGGATATATCTTCTTATCTATACCCGAATGACTGTATATCACCATAATTATAGCGATTCGGGTATATCACGCTACTTTTATCCTTTAGAAGAATCAACTTACCTATTCTTGTGCATCCACCCCTGCATCAATCTCGCTGATTTTACCTAAACCTGTCTGTCTAGACCCTCATATGTGGGTCTGCGTCACTGTATTCTTATGGGATTGCGCCATGAATATAGCCTATGGCAGCTCCTTTATCATTTTCAGTTATGGTCCTCTAGTTATAAAATGAATAGTAGCGTAGGTAGCTAAGTGTTCAAGATGAAGTTGGGAACGTGTTTAATGGTAGTCATCTATTTGTAGGAAGACTGGGTGATGTATAGGCCTGGTTAATTACATCACTGAAGTCCCGTATTATTCCTTCAATCACAGTTGTTTGTGTTCGCTCGAATAATTTATCATGATTGATCATCAGACTATCATTTTCTTTTTTGGAATTTTGATTTCGTTTTCATGTTTCATCAGTACTATTTATTGGTATATAGGCTTATGTGTCTATGTAGAAAACGTTTGGCACTTGAATGTTGATATTTTCTATCGTTCGTGTGTTTGCATGTCATTGTATGGTGGCTTAAATATATGTCTGATGTTATAGAGAAAACAACTCATCTTAGGAAGTTTCGATTCTCGAGTAAATCGTTTGAAATACATAGAGACACGTGTTCAGATGCAGTCTCGTACACGATCTTGTATGACCATGAAAGATTTGTGCTCCCAGAATCATACATATTTTCTTGATGATAGAACTTATTTGATTAAGGGTATATCATAACAGTTGTCCTTCTACGTTTCCTATCCTGTGATTTTTGTAAGATTTTGCTGACATTTTCCATTCAGAATCTGATAAAATCTTATAGAAAATTGAACTTACACGATGTTGTCAGTTCTTATAGCAAGATTGTACAAAAAAAAAACTTGTATGTGTGAAATCATATAAGGTCTTGTACGATGTAGCGTCCGATTTTTTGACTCAATATAAACTATCATTCAAAAACTTTGATATCATACTTTTGCTTTCTCGAAATGGACCTTATTTTTTGTCAAACATACAACTGTTTCATATCGTCAATTATCTTAAGTTTGAGCAGGTTGGCCAAAATTAACATACATGTTATTTTTCTACTGAAACTTTCTAAAATCCTTATGTCTTGTTCTGTAATATCTATAAATATTTCACAGAAGGAAATTATATTCGTAAATTAAAATGAAAATCAGTTTTCATGAGACATATCTTCATTGCTTTCTATGACCAATAACAATTAACGAGATATATCGTCTCATATTTTTGCACATCATTTCTATGTGAAATCTTTCGATTTTTTTACATCCTTTGATTCTAAAAACAATAAATCTCTCAAAAAAACCTTTTTATTCAATATCCTCAGCATGTTTTCCGCTTTTCCTACATCACAAAATCGAACATCACTATGTGCTCATTTTATTTCTTCTAAAACTGTATGGAGAAGAATTCATCTTATGTTTAGATGATTTCGATTCACCATAAACAATTTCGAACCCTTTCTGGTTTTCTTTACTGCTGAATTTTCAAAATAAAAATGATCAGTTTTCATAAAAGATTATCAAAAAAAAAGAATCTTATATTCGTGATTACCTTATAATAATGTCAAACGGCGTCTTGAGTCAAAAACTAGCGATTTAATACAGTGGTTCGAATCTGAAAGAATACACAAATACGATAATGATGTGAGGCGAATATCATTTCAATTTGTTTCAACAGTAATCACTGATGCATAGAATAGTTTTTTTTAGTTAATACAAGAAAAGACACAAACAAATACGATCATCGATAGAAAATGTCTTTCATTCTTTCTAATGCAGCAAGTTGTATGATGAAATAATGTATGAAAATAAGACAAATAGTTATTGATAAGAATTTTTCCAAGTTAACAAAGATAAAATAAGCAATATGCAAGCAATGCATGACTATTCCAAGGTTTCATTCTTATCTTCATAAGTATAACCATCATATGCTCATATTTGTGAATTTATGAAGACAAAAGTAAACGACGCATGTGGAAAGCTTTTCATAAATGTTGACCAAATTTTCGATACTATTTAGATTCAATAGATTTTAAAAAGTTATTATTTTTCAGAATAATGAGTATGATTTCTATTCTTTCCATCTATACATTTTAAAGACTTTTGAATTTTTTAATTTGGATCAGAAATAATAAGAGAATGGGTCAATAAATAAGGTAGAGTTTTTTTTTTTACAATATTAGACAAAAGAATTTTAACAATGAATCTGAATAAATCCATCTCCTTTCCTGAACTAAGTATCAATTATTGGCGAGAGTAGGGCAATTTCATCACACCCACAAATAACTTCACCAGATCTCCAAGACTAACAATTAGGGTATGGGTGTGGGGTGTGGGGTGTGGGTGTGGATTATCTTGTCATCAACACTCACACCCACACCATAGTTAAAAAATATGCATAGCTTTTGAAGGAATCGACAGGAACTCAAATCGTTTTCGGATTTTTTATTAAGGCACTATTTAGTATCTCTAGATACAAATTTATTGAAATCGGAGGGAATATCTGAAAAGTTTCCCACGTAAGTTTGACGTAAATTTTTACCCTAAGAGCTATCCATAAAAAATAGTATAATTTTATATGGTGCTAAATATTTTGCTGTCCCTCAAGACTATAGCAAAACGAATGATACTTTCAGAAGAGAAGTCTATGTAGAAAGATGCCTGTCGGCTTTCTCTATTTAACGAAGTCCAATATAATAGTAAAAGTCCACTCAAATGCTATGGTTCTGTTACGCATCTTTCTTTGGCGGTGCATGTCGAGTCTTATGAGATCAACAGCATCCTTCAATGCTCAGAGGTTTCTATACGTTACAAATGTAGATTCCTCTACTTTTTAAAGCTTTTCCACTTATTCAAATGATTTACTCTCAGGCTTTAATATTTGTTCCTATCAGCCAGTCTCGTTTCGCATCGTTGCAAAGGATTTCTGAAGAGTTCTTGAAACATTCTGCATTTAGCAAAGTAAACAGGATTCATCTGACTCTTCATTGATTGAACTGACTGCTTATCATCTTTCTTTTTGGACACTTACTGATTAGTTACTGTGTGTCTACAGAAGTTGACATCATTTTAGAGTTTGGCACGGAATAATGATACTTTCAATCATTGCTCTAAAGAGTTCTCTTACAAAATGCTCTCCATACTTAATTTTACAGACTACCACGCTAGCCACCTGTTTTTTCTATCTGATTCAGTGATAGATTAGTATTCTGAGGACTTTAAGATATATCTTGGATATTACTCTTTGATGTAACGCATGGCAGACACAATCTTAGCAGTTATTGTGTAATCATTCGTTTTTGCTCTCAACATTGCGCAACACTCTGACTCTTAGTGAAAAAGCGTCTCCAGAGCTCTGATGACAATGTGCTATCTTGTGCACTGTAGTTCAGCGTTGGTTGGCCTCACAAGTTGTACAATTGAACACAAGTGCTATACGGTTCTCAGAAGCTTTTCTGCTCGATCTTATAATGTTGTGGTCAAGAAAAGTGAGCTCCAAACTGCGTAAACTCCAAATTTGGAGCTCACTTCCCATCCACGTTTTACCATAA
>CAJNOP010002270.1:6216-18232 GCA_905250075.1 Rotaria sp. Silwood1 | reverse complement strand
ATAAATCATTTTTCATAAAAAGTCAAAAAAATTGAAAATTACTATCAGTAGTTTGAGCACCATCTCCAACAACAGGATACGGAATAAATGCATTTGCATACAAGCAAATGCTTAGAAGATAGATTACCAATATTATATGTGTATTCAACATGTAAGCAATTGTATGTTGATATTCAAGACTAAAAGTTAAATAGTGTTTGGTAAGAGTCGTTTGAAACCGTGTATATTTGTAAGATATCTTATAAATGATGCCGACTTTTTATGACAAAGATAGATGATTTACGACAAAACTACGTATCGAGAAAAACTAGCGATTACTTATCATCAGTGCTATCAGTGTATACGACTGTCAGTTAATTCTTGTTTTACCCTGTCTATTTTTGCTGTACATTTGTCATCGAAGGCATTTTTTTCTACTTGAAAGGTTCTGTTTCGTGTGTTAAAGATAAAATATGCGAATAGAGCCTATTTTTACAAATAGAACTGCATGATAAATGAGCATATTTATGTGATACTAAGTAGGTGACAACAACTAATTAGTCCCTCATGGTCATTGACAAAAACATCAAATATATAAATCTGATTCAGTTGTAGATTTTTCCATCTTTGATGCTAATAGCTTGAACTGTAATAGCAATGCAAAATTTTTCTTTATTAAAAGTGGTGATATTCGGAATGAATGATAGGAGAATGATCACTGTTTCCGAAACTGTAATGTTTTTAGAGAACAATCTGCAAAGGTAAAAGCATAATACTTCTATGTTTTATATATCGGTTCTCAATAGATCAAGTCATTCTGACATGAGTTTTATTAGTAATATTATTCTCTACATTTTAGTGAATAAAAAATTAAAATGATGCTAAGGAATACAATAACCATAAATAGTAAATAAAAACTCATTGTATAAAACAATATTTTGATCAAACATTGTCATCGACTGATAAAACATAATGCAGCGAAGCTTTCTCAAAAAGATAACTCAATAAAATAATACTAAATAGACGAAGCCGTTAATGAAAACAATAATATTCGCTTACTGTAGAACATATTTTTAGTGTATAGCGATCAAAGGGATCTCCTTCCCCCTCCTCTTGCTAAAATTTCTAAGAAGCACTTTGACAAAAATTTATGAGACATTCAAGACAGATAAATGTCGATAATTAGAGCAAAAGTGGACATAGGCTCAACATTACCAGATGTTTCCTTCAGGAAGATATGGGAGTCGCAAAAGCCAAATATAGCCAGAAGTTCCCACCTACAAAAGTCTGTGTGCCATTTTTTCATCGTACAATTTTTTTTATGACAACTATCATAAAATCCAGGTACGATTTTTCCGAACATATCATTGCTATAGTTCAGGAGAAGTGACATACTAGAAGTAACGTCAAAAAGTGTGTTCTTTTTCAATAGTACTAATTCTTTAAAGATCGTCGCATTTTATAGGAGCAACATTTTCAAGAAAAAGAACAATACGTACTCCAATTCAACCAAAGTACTCAACAAAAAAAATTGAGCTAAGTCGACTGTTTCGTATGCAAGAACAGAGGAGAAAACTTCGTAAGTTTTCTGTATGTATTAGAACTTTTTTCTCCAACTTAAGTGGTCGAATACTGGTCGCTTTTAGCAGTGTTAGAGGTTTATAACTTGTATTCTCAGCATCTTTTGAAATTATCGTTAGGAGAGTTTCGGATACTTAGAATACATATAATGCGAGTTCTTCTACTAGGAATTTCGAGAGTTCGGCTTAATAGAAGTATTAACTAGCAATAAAGAGTCATACTTGATATGGTATTTCACAGAGGACACTTTGAAGCTATATAAGCAATGAAAAGCTAAAAAGCGGAAAATTTTTGCTTGTTGAACATTCGTAAAATGCGGACATTCCTTATAAGAGACAAGAAAAAGGCGACAATATGAATATACAACATACTGCGTCATGAAATAACTCACTCTCTTCAGCATCTATAAAAATACTAACAAGAATAAATATTTTCTAATTGCTGCTCGTTGTTTAGATCATTAATTTTATCAATCGGTTATTTAATCTAACTAAAAAAAAGATAAACTAATTTTACCAGTAAAACCATTTCAAACAAAAGGACAAAAGTAAATGATTTTCTGATGACTTCTCTTTTCGAAAAACTTATTCTTCATAATGATTATGTACGATTTAATTATGTAGACATGAAGTTTTCTAAGTTATTTCAATGCATACTGATCAGTATCTTTCGTATGTTATCGTCTAAAGTGTATTTGTATCATTTGATTGATTAGATACTTATAAATACTCGAAAGAAAAATAAATCTAACATTAGAAGAAATAGAAAAACACTTGTATTTTTGCAAAAATGTTTGGTATCAAAATACTTGATTACATTTTTCTTAAATATTTCTTTTCAACATCAGTTGCTGATGATATTCGAATTACGAAATGCCAGTGAAACAATCGAAGTTTATTATTTTTTATCGATAATATCAAATATGTCATCATACCAATACACTGAGTAATGATGAACTACAAGTTACGACATCCAAGTAAGCAAATACTCAACTTCTTACACAGAACTCATAAGAAATTTCTCTTCTATAGATGTATGGGTATCAAGTTCAGTACTCATCTCGATACGCTATATTGACTCAACATTATTTATTAAAAACATATGAGCACTGCGAATTTGTTTAACGAACATTTTAATAACTAGGTTGTAAATCTGTATACTCGAGTTATGGATGTTATGATATACCTCCTTTAAAATGTCCACACAACATGATATCAAGCATTTTATAGAGTAATTGTAATTTAAATGTTCAGTTGGAATTATCATTCGCCAATAATAAAAGTTTGTAATAAACATTGACTGTTCAGACAATGCATACGCTATACTCAATGAGAGATCGTTGCGCACTCGATTGGCAGCAATCGCTGCAAAGAAATGTTCAATGAATGATGCACGAGAAAAACTTGATACCAGGAAGAAATTCATTTTCAACGATTGACTTTTGTTGTTGACGTCAGCAAACTTTGATTTATTCCTGGCTCATACGACAACACTTTCACAACCTCTTTGGAAGAGATTACCAGCAATACTCTGTAAAGAAAGTTGTTTTTTGACTTGAGCGAAATACGTCGATTTCGTTTTTAATAATAAACATCGAGTACAAGAGCTAAATGAATTGCTCATGGTTTCAGATAGGACATTGTTTTGTCAAAAGGGACTGTTAAAATTAACAATAGTAGAATATCTTTTCCTTTCTTGACGACATTCTGAAGAAATTTTAGAACTTCTTCAATCATCTCAAGATAACTCAAACTGACAAATGATCTTTAAAGTCTGTATATTAATATTATTTTGATAGGTGATAGCACTCGTAGACAGTGGACGAATAATAAAACCAAATGTGTTCATGAATGATACTATCAACATCAACACTCTCACATAAAGATATGTGACTAGAAATCTGTAAAGTGGCACAGGATCCGATTCCGAGACCAAAATTTTGATTTTTACCAGAATTCGGACCGAAGCTTACAGATTTTCATGCTGGTTCTGGTATACTTTTTTTTATCTAGAACTAGTCTAGACATGTACTCATCCTTATTATATTGTTGCGATTAAAAATCTACAAATCGGCCATATTATTTACTATTCTGCTAGAAGTATTTCATTAATCTCCATTCCTATTTCAAGAATCTAGATTTTTCAATGACTTGTATGGAATATTAAAGAAGGGAATCGGTACAATATACATAAATTTGATTCAATAGAAATTTGACTATTCTTTTGATAAAACATTTTTTCGAAGTTGTTTTCCTGTTTCTACTCGTATGAATCTTTTAGTGTTGCTATTGTACTTCTCTTTACTTTTAAAACACAACTTTATTATTGTTTAGAAATACGAGCGTAAATCTAAAATTTTAGGCTTAATCTTTCAAAACATTGTTTTTTTTCACAAAAAAATGAGACCAGAAGCTATACAAAAGTTGAACTCGGACCAGAGACGAGACTGAAAAAAAAGTGATTTTGCGTATATTAACGTGCGAGCTTGAGCATCAATTCAGAGAATAGTAAGTACTGGGACTCAATCTATGGGATTGACAACTTTGAAAAATAAGATTTGAGTGAAAAGAAACTTAACTCATTAGATTGATACTTATTAGGTTTTGATGCTGTCATAGACTTTTTTTTACTTGTTGTACATAAATGTCTACACTAAATTTGTGAAAGATATTAAAATCCTAATGAGTGAAGTGTATTTTACGACTGAATGGTAGTCATTATTTGTTCGTAACATTAATAAATGGATCGTTTTTTTTTCTAGTGTACGTTTACGCCCTTCAACATCAACTCATACTTCTGAATTTGTTCCTGGCAACATGTCCAGGTGACCAACTATTGATAAAGAATTTCGAATATTGTTCTTTTAAAATTTGATAACATATAAACAAGTCTTGAGCTTTAGCACAGATGCAGTGTAAAATTCGTCTTACCGTTGAATATACAAAGTTTCAATACAAATTCAAAAGGCTAAACTTATGATCAAATATATTGTTTCTCATTTTTCTAAGTTTATTTATCTTTATGGATTTTTATTACTGCACATTTTCTTTTGTTTTCATACATTTAGATTTATGAATGAGTAAAATATGGATAATGGATAATGGATAATTAAAAATCAAAATTAGTTTCGATCTACTCTAATTTCAAGGAATTATCGTATGGAATTATGCAAAATTTGTTTATCTTTTTTTATGTTTTCAATATAATTGACTTAGCATAAAAATCTTACAAAACGAAGCTCGTTTCTGTGTTTCCTAACCTCAGGTTATAAGAGAAACCGAAAATCGTTACATCATAATTCACACTTATTAAATATGTAATCATAACTTTTTTCGAAAGTTGATAATGATCGTTATGCTACAACAGCTAGGATTGAACTATGTGTTAATTGATTTAAAAAGTAACTAACCAATGGATTCTCATTTTCTTTATTATAAATCACTGATTTCGTTCTGTATTTGATTGATTCGAGTTCGCTTGACAGTATTGTGAACTCAATTCGAATTTAACTATGTCATTATAATCGCTATCGTTTTTTAATACTAAATAATAATTATGAAATCAGTGTAAACATTTGCAGATATTATTACTTGCTATGTTAGTTTATAATCTTCATGTGACATTTAGAAGATAAATTTTTAACAGCTGGCAGGTATCTTGAAATATACTTTGATTCAATCTCTTAATTTATATTCACATAAATTTCAATTAGGTATTTTGTACAGACTTTTTCGAGAAGTTTGACTAAAGTATATGTAATTTCTACTCTAATGGATCGAAAGTGACAACGTGAAAAAAAAACGAATGACGATGATTAAACTATGTCTTGGTTGGTTGATTTTATCTTATAGGAGTATCGCAAAATATACACTATTTTGATGTTTAAGTTTAAAAATATCGATTTCACCTGTAATTTTTTCTACGACAGATAATTTTGCTTCTTCATGGAAGCATAAATTGGAATCCATTTTAGAGACATTCTGATCGATACACATTTTGATAAAACCATGTTATATTAATGTGTTTCATAAAAGTCACTAATCATTTTACATTTATCAAGAGTCATGTATAAAATTCAATTTGCATTAGTTGAAATTTTTGGTCAAATGATAAATTTGTCATCGTATATTTCATATATTAAAGTTTAGTTTGATAAGACAGAAATGTTGAAAACGATTGGTGTCAAAAGCTGAAAGTAACTCGAAACAAATTAATGTACAAATCGATCAAATCAGAAAGTTCGGAAAATTAATATTTCAGCAAGTAGTCCACATGAAAAACTATACCAACCTAATGAAAGGTTCCAATTCATGATTTTACACATTTTCTATCAAGCAGAATCGTCTACGGCTATAAACAAACATAAGAGTAAAATTATAACTTTATGGTTCTAATATCAATATTTATTAAAGTCTTTCATTCGATATGGTAAATATGAGACCGACATTAAACTGAGTCAAACTCGAACAAATGAAAATCGGTTTGATTCAACCTGTGTTGTTTATTTTGCTACGTTATCAATCATAATTATCTACATAAACATTATTTGTTCTTTCTTTATACGTATTCTCCTTTTCTTTTTTTTTCTGAGTTATATATAACTATCAATGTCATAAATAAATATCCAACGTAAGATGCATGAGAGTCACGATAATTAGATATTTACTATTTTGCAGGTTGCTCTCATTTTTTTTTGATTCATTAATAAGGTAAAAGAAAGAGAAAATACAAGGACGTATATCACCTTGTAGTATATATGTATACATATAGTCAGATGATGTTTGTTACAAATAAAAAAGAGTAAGCTCTATGTTTCACACGTATTATCGTCACCCTCATCGATCATCACATGATTTGCATCGTTCTCACCGAATGCCAGCTAATGCTCTTCGATACTCAAAATCTCGGTTTCCTTCTCGGCACATGATGATGCGTCGTCCTATGTTTTATCCACCAGTACCTGTCAGGCAAGAAAGTTGCTGGGATATTTTTCTTTCTATACTTGCTGCATTATTTTGTATCAACTTATTCCGAGGAGGTAGGCGAGGAATATCTGGCGGTGCTGGTATTGGAGGAATTGGTGGAATTACAACGGGTGGTGGTGGAGTTACATCGGGTGGTGGTGGGGTTACATCAGGTGGTGGTTCATCCAGTTGTGGAGGTGGGGGAGGAGGAAGCTGCGGAGGTGGGGGAGGTGGAGGAGGAGGAAGCTGTGGAGGTGGTGGAGGAGGAGGAAGTTGCGGGGGTGGAGGTGGAGGAGGTGGTGGTGGCGGTGGCGGCGATTAAGATAACTAACAGTATTGTTGACATAGACACAAGTGATACTCACATATATACATTTTTATTTTAACTACTAACATAGAAATAATTGAAATAAAAAAAGCTTCAGGGTAAATTGTAAAAATAAACGACAAACGTTTAAATTAGCAAGCACTTCCTATTCATGACTAGCAATTTATTAATCGCGCTACAAACAATTCTTTTCCATCAAACACTGATCAAATATTCTTTTATCACATTTCAACCTAAATAATATAGTAATACTATAGATACAGTTACTTGTTAGAAAATAGTTTTTGTTTCAGCTACTATAAATTGTTGTGGTATCGTGAATCGATTAAAACAAGAATTAAAATTGAATTGTCGAAGGTCGAATCATTCGAACAATTATATAAGAAGAAGAAATAGTCTGATCACTTTGATGAGTTGATTGTAAATAGATATCTGCATGACCACTATTTTTTCGTCACCTCCCGAAGATGGTTCAAATTTAGTAAAAAGCGCATCAGTACAGCGCTTGAAGCTCCTCTTTATAGGTACTAATATTGTTGAATTTGACTACAATTCATTAACAAATCAAAAAAATTTTTGGAAAAAAATTTGAAAATTTGTAGAAACTCTTTGATTTCTCCATGGTTTTATTCTTTGGCATATAGTCTTAATGACTCATGATCACCTTATAGATTGAAAATTCTAAGCGTTGAATGTATATATGAAACAAAAACGCATTAATTTTTCATTGATCACAATTGATGAACTTTTCGACTTAACAATGATCAAAGAAGATTTAAATCTTAAATATATTGATTATATATTTCGTAGATTATTTTGAAATTTACTCACTAGTGCTATGTTTTCTTAAAATATTTCTGTTAATTTTATCGAAATAGTTCGTGTGAACAATTAGATGCTTCGATTACAATTATTCTATAATTAATCTAAAAAAAACATCAATCTGAAAAAGAAAATGCAATAATGAATAACTTTGAAAGTTTCATAAATATATTTGATAACAATTTTAAAAAATCAGTTAACTTTTAATATAATTACTTATTATCTATTCTATTGAATTTATTTCATTATGTAGCAGTTGCTGATCATAAACCTAATGAAGAAATAACAGTATCAACACTTTCTCTTTTAATTTATACCAAAATTTTATTAAAATAATCATCACGTCTTCATCAAACAGCTCTATCATTGATTCGTATAGCAACTGAAGATAATACTTTAATTGCTAATAATGGAAAACATATTCATATTAAAAAAGGAACTGATATTATATTACCCTGAAGTTAGAGTTATTTTATGCTTATTTTTTTTTTTTTTATAAATCTAATAAAAAACATTGCTTTCTAGGCCAAAATATGAAATATGGATGAATAGGAAAAACTCTAATGTCATGTTATTTTTGTTGATTTCTTTTTTTTTCATGTATGGTCATTGTATACATTTAGCGATATCTAGCGGGAAAAAATAAGAAACGTTCAACTAATCAACAAATAAAATTCAAATGGACATGTTAATGAACTGACCATCATCTATTCGACAAAGAAAAAAGAATCATCATTTTTCTTCTATGTCGATGAAAAAAAGAATGACGGATGATTGTCGAGATTTCTCTTTTTCGACTTTGTCATCAATTGATCCAATAAATATCCCATTAAAAAATACTGATTTTGAATCATCATTAGATTCATATTCAAATGTATTTGATAAAGCGCAACATAATTTTACTACTAGTTCGGAAATTCCATGTACTAATCTTAATAATGAAGAATTAGATAAAAATGTATTACCAACTGTTAATCATAATCGTACATTTACTAAAGAAGTATCAAAACCAATGATTAATGCATTTACAGGAAAACCTATTAGTCCTAATCCATGGAGAAAATTATGTACAAAAAATGTTCAAGATCAAATACATACAGATGTTGTTATACCAATTGAAATATTACCCATTAATTCAGATATAAAATCGCCCAATAAAGACAAAAGTATGAAAAAAAAAGGTACTGTTAATGATAGAATATTTTTTGCTTGTGTTTTAGCGACTCTACAAGATCAATTCAATAACAGAATAGTAACACGTCAATCACGAAGGTATTTTCATATCAGTTGTTGTTTACCACTGAATACTTGAAACATTTAATCGTTGTTATCATAAGAATAATTAAACCAATGACATTTCCATCTTCTTCAAATAATATTTCTATGTTAATAATGCTGACCATAGAAATATTGTCGATGAGAAGAAAATTTCCTTCAATAATAATGTTAAGCAAACTTCGTTATATTAAATCTAACCAGGCAATGTTTCTAAATGTCAAATCACTTTTGAGCTGACACTATATGTATGATGTAGATTCTATTGAGTGATCAATACTTTGAAAAGATTTCGGACTAATAGCTTATCTATACAATCGAACTATTGTATTTTTACCGCATTTTTTATCAAACTGCTTTGTTGCCTCTCAGAAATATCAGAAAAAACTGAGTTTCGGATTTTGACTTATAACTTTGCAAGGAAACAGTCTTTAACGAAAATAGCTTATTGCAATCTTAGAATAAGAGCAATCGAAAGATCTAAAAATCTTACCATTAAGAAAGATCTCTATGAAAAGTTTCAAGTTGAAATTCGAAACTCAGTTTTACTGACGGAGCACTGCATTCTGCTAAAAAATAGAGTAGCTCATTAGCACCGATGTGATTGACATAGTCTCATCTCAACAATGATTTGACATTTAGAAGCATTCTTTCGTTAGAATAGCACATGTATGCCACTCATAATTGACGCGATTGTTTTCATTATCATATAAAACACTGAAAAAGATGAATACAGTCATCTGGAACATTTTCTTGAGTTCTCAGCCATAAAATGTCTTGTAAATAAATTTGAAGTCATTTACAGTATTGATTTTTTTTATTTTCTAGGGATATGATCAGTAATCAACGAACCATCGACAGTAGCAATGATGATGACCAAGCATTTGAACAATGTAATCTTGCATTAGATTCAAATCATTTGTTTTTGAATGTAACAGTTGTTTATTAATGGCTGAAGATAAATCAACTAAGATAGTTCACGAGTTTTAACCGTACAGTTATCGATGTAAAATTATTGATTTCAGTAAAAAAAAATTGTATTATAAACTTTTTCCAATATGACGAGTTGTCTCATATAGTAAGATTGAAAATTTCTTTTTGATATTGGTTCAATATTATTGTCAGAAGAATTTCATTATCGCGAAATATTCTTTATATGGACATGTCAAATCTTGAATGATATATAAATATATATTTCTATTTTGATAGTTTTACAAGAACATCAAAATCCAAAAGTATATGAAAATGAACAAAATACACCTATACGACGTCGAAGAAAGAAAAGAAACAAGTATTAATTATCTCTTTTTTTTTGTATCAAAAAATATTAATTCTTGTATTTTCTATTTTAGTTTAAAAGATTTTATTGATGAATCATCATCATCTTCGAATGAAAATATTAAAGAAAATTTATCAGATGTCAAAACAAAAGTAAATCTTTTGATTCATAATGATCCAACATGGCAAAGGTAAAATTAAATAAAGATAATATATATATAATCTCTTTCCTTTTTCTTAGATTAGCTGATGTTTATACATCTGAAGAATCCGATGAAAAAAATCATTTATTAACAGCAAATACAAATTTAACGTAAGTCTTATAAAAATTTGTAAAATATATTCAATATATTTTTATTTTAGAGTTCGATTAAAATCTGAAATTTATACATCGGATCAATCATCTAGTCCTACATCGTCAAGTTCTTCTTCAACAAAAACTGAGCATCGATCATTAATCAAAAAAGAAGATGAAAAAAATATTTTTTTTAATTTTCTTCAATCACTTTCCGAATGTATATCATTTGAAGATAAACATCCTGATGCTAAACCGTATGCTCATTTATTCTTCTTCTTTTCATTAAGTTTTTTTTGTTGTTGTAAAGGTATTTTATTCGATCAGCATTTAAGCTTAAAGAAAAACGACAAGAATTAGCGGATAAACTTTTATTAATATTTAATCAAGATGTTTTTTCTTCTCAAGTAAATTTTATTTATTTTTCAATTTTTTCTGAAACACGATTTACATGATTATATTGAAGTATACAAGTAAATATTTGAGTCTTTTCTTCCCATAAGACAAAACAGACGCCTTAGCAAAATCTACTCTATAAAGAAATGTGCCTGTGATCATTAACAGCAGCTAAGTCATGTTTCACAATATGAATTCTACGTATATTGTACTAACTGCTTTTGTTTTTATTTGAATATATATTCAGCTATCAGATAAAGTCAGTGTAGTATGGAGTAGTCGTTTAACAGCTACTGCTGGTCATTGTACAACTCGACGAACAACACGTACTGCTGTGATTACACTTTCACATAAAGTTTGTGATTCACCTGGTTCGTAGGAAACCTAATTTCGTATTAAAAAACACACTTAAATTTATTAATTTTAGAACGTTGCCGTGATACCCTTTTACATGAAATGTGTCATGCAGCTGTCACTTTAATTGATGGTGTTATGGAACATGGTCATGGACCTCTATGGCGTCAATGGACACGTATGGCTGAACGATGTTATCCTTATTTACCATTAGTTTCAGTAAAACATACATATGATGTTATTTATAAATTTATTTATCGTTGTGTTCAATGTCAACATCAGTAAAACTTTTTTCTTTTTGAACTTTTTTTAAGCTTTTCTTTTTCTATCTTTTCTTAGAGTTTATCGACATTCAAAATCATTAAATCTTGATGTTGATTTTTGTGGTAAATGTATGGGACAATTTCAATTAATTATAAATCATAAACAAAATGAAATCAAACAAGAAAAACAAACACCAAAAAGAACAATTAATCAATATAATTTATATGTTCAAGAAAATTTTCAAACAATGAAACAAGCTAATCCACATTTATCTACACCACAATTAATGAAACAACTTAGTACTGAATATAAAAAGAGAAATCAACAACAAACTATTGATTTACCTAATTTAGATCAATTAAAAATTTAATTCATCTTCATAGTCAAATATGTTATATGTAAATTTTTATATAGATGTATTCTTTCTTGCTCTGTTCTTATGTATGTGTTAGATAATGACAGTATCAATTCTTTTTTTTT
>CAJNOP010002269.1:0-13604 GCA_905250075.1 Rotaria sp. Silwood1 | reverse complement strand
TTCACCGGTTTGATCGGTCCACCGGGCCCCGGTTCACCGATTGTTCGTTTCACCGTTCACCGTTAATAACGGTAGAGAGGTTAACGATTAATCGTCACCGTTGCATCCCTACTAGTATCTATATGAGAAGTTTATAATTTATTGAGATGCAAGAAATCTCGAAGAAAATAAATAACAAAAAAGCAAACTACAAAGAACAAATAAATAAAATGAAATATAAGAATATTTTATTCGAACTAAAATTTAAATTTAGGTTAAAAAATTACTCATTGCACGAGATGCAATAATGTCAACACCATCCGTTTCATGTGTAATTCGAAAGTATGGTACTGATGGTGGAATTGTTCTTACTGCAAGTCACAATTCAGGTGGTATCGATAATGATTTTGGTGTCAAATTTAATATTGCAAATGGAGGTTTGTTCTTTATTGAATGTTGATCATAATCAAAAGAAAAATCTTTAATTAAGGTCCCGCACCGGAAGCAGTAACAAATAGTGTTTATGCTAAAACTCGTCAATTAACAAATATTCGTCTTTGTCCAACATTAACAAATATTGATTTATTAACACTTGGTAAACATACATATGAAATAGAAGGTCGTTCAATACCATTTGAAATTGAAATAATTGATTCTGTTGATGATTATGTTCAATTGATGAAAGCAATATTTGATTTTGATAAAATTCGAAAGTTACTCGTTGGAGAAAATGGAAAATTTCCAATAATGATAAATGCATTATCAGGTGTTATGGGTCCATATGTTCTACGAATATTTCATGAAGAATTAAATGCAATAGATGCAGTTACTGTTAAAAATTGCAAACCTTTAGAAGATTTTGGTGGACATCATCCTGATCCAAATTTAACTTATGCTCATGAATTGGTTGAAGACATGGAATATGGAGATTATGAATTTGGAGCTGCATTTGATGGAGATGGAGTTAGTTTCAGTTTTTCAATCGATACAAATATTTCTTTTGTTTGTTTGTTTTTTTTCTTAATTAAACAGGATCGTAATATGATTTTAGGCAAAGGTGGATTTTTTGTTACACCTTGTGATTCATTAGCTGTTTTAGCTGCTAATCTTCATGTTATTCCATATTTTCAAAAACATGGTGTTAATGGTTATGGTAGAAGTATGCCTACATCTGGTGCAGTTGATCGGTTTGTATAAAAAGAATTTCTTTTTTTCTTTATAAAGTAATATGCATGCTATTGTAAATATTAAGCGACAATTTATATCCGAATTAGTTAGAAGATTCTTACTCTTTTTTTTTGGATTATTTTATGAGAGAAAAGTTGACAATGAGATCAGTTGTGTTTGTTTATCATCATGATTTTTAGCTCTAAAAGCAAAGAAAATAAAGCAATGTATTTTAAACTCTAACCTTTTAATAAAATAGAATTATTTTACTTTGGTTTTAATAACAACCAGATATTGTCACAGTTGAAGCGTATGCCCTCCGAAGTAGTTTTCGGTGTGACTCATAATTATCAGTTACGGATATTGAAATTAGAAATGCAACTGGTATCGGTTGCCGGCCAATCTGACCTTTTCCTGTATTAGATTTTCCATACTAACAATAATCTCATATTATTTTTAACCTCTTTCGATAATTTGTCTAGTGTTTCTCAATGAAAATGAATGCATATAGTTATAACTGCTGAAATTGAGTTGTTCATTATTCAGTTAATACAACAAACTTCGTTTTTTTTTCGCTAGAACATATTCTTATTACTTTGAAAAATAGATTCGGCATGTCTAATACTTGTCAACAATACACATTATTTACGAAAAGAGGTCGCACGAGTCGCGACAAGCCAGAAATTATGACTGTAGGTCACGACCACAAATCGTGGTCACCAGAGATGAAAATGAACTGATCGGTTGCTGATAGACCGATCGCTCTGAAATTCATATCGACACTGGACTGGCGAGGGTCATCTCCATGGTAACAGGGCATAGAGTCGCTACTGTCGATAGGAAATGCAATAGACAGTAGCGACCCTATGCCCTGTTACCATGGAGATGACCATCTCTGCACTGGACTGACGAGTTATCGTACCTCTACATCTGTAGATAATGATATTTGACATAGTCAACTTTCAGCAAAGTTTCATTACACATCCTCTATGAAATACTTACAAGGGAACCTCTCCAGATACTAAAAAGCTTTTGAGCTTAAACTTTGCTCACAGGTAGGGGATGTATAGATTAGAAGAAACCTGAGAGGATATGGACCCGAGTTACGATTTGGCTGAGATATCGATTTTTACTACTATCGTCCTATAGGACTTGACCTTTCCAGTAAAATCAAAGTTTCGAGTTTTGACTTGGAACTCTATATCTATCAAGGTCTCCACCAGACTAACTTGTCTACAAAGTTTCAGAATTTCTGGATGAATTATCTCTGAGATACGAATTTTCCACTTCTATACATTCCCTACCTGTGGGCAAAACTTGAGCTCAAAAGCTTTTTGGCATCTAGAGAGATACTCTCGTTAGAGCAAAACAAAATTAATAAGGTACAGTGTTGATGACCAGTTTACCAGCCGGTAACTGGTGCCGATTTCATCTCTGGTGGCCGCTATGACCGCGATAAAAAAAAATTGGTCACGCCGGTCACTACTCAAGACCTTTAAGAATATACATGATATGAAGAATATCATAGGAAATTTGATATGATTTTAAAAGTATGATCTTTTCGCTTTTTCTACACTGATTGAAATTGACAGAAAATTGAATGGTATCAATAGTTGGTTTTTTTTTGTTGGATTGGATGCACTATTTGTTATGAATTAATTAATTTTATATTTAATTAGTGTGGCTGAAAAAAATCAAAAATCATTATATGAAGTTCCAACTGGTTGGAAATTTTTTGGAAATTTAATGGATTCAAAATTAATTTCAATTTGTGGTGAAGAATCATTTGGAACAGGTTCTGATCATATTCGGTATATATATTGAATTTAATTTCAAAATCAAAAAACAAAAATTAGTTTTGTTTTATTTGTGTAGAGAAAAAGACGGTATGTGGGCTGCACTTGCATGGTTAACACTATTAGCTAATATTGATCGATCTGTTGCAAAAATTTTACATGCACATTGGAATACATATGGACGAAACTTTTTTACACGGTATTTTAAACGTTTTTCTTGTTTTCATTAAATTAAATATTATTTATTAAATATTTAGTTATGATTATGAACAAATCGATGGTCCTGCTCCATTTTCATTGATGAAAAGACTTGAACAGATGTGTATGTCAAATGAATTAGTTAATAAAACATTTAATACACCCTATGGAAATAAACAATATACAATTAGATTAATGGATGATTTTCATTATCAAGATCCAGTTGATGGAAGTTATACGGAAAAACAAGGCATTCGAATTATATTTACTGATGGTTCAAGATTAATTTTTCGTCTTGGTGGAACAGGTGCACGTGGTGCTGCTATACGTCTTTATGTTGATTCATACGAAAATGATCCTTCGACTTATACTAAAGATGCACAGGTTGAGTTTGTTTTATTTCTTCTTTTAACGATAAATATTCATTTTGTTATTTAATTTCTCTTATAGGAAATGCTTAGACCATTGGTTTCATTAGGACTCGAAATAGCACAATTGAAAGAATTTACCGGACGTGACAAACCAACTGTGATTACCTAATTAATTAATGAATTTTATTTGTTTTTGCATGTCATAGTTCGGCGCTTATAACAAACGTTTTTATTTATTTCTCCGATTCAATCCTGCTTTGTTTTTTTCATAGATAGTTTTTTTTTCTGTAGTTAGATCCTGCATTTCACTTGTTAAACTAGTATTGTTTGTCTAGCCATTTTTATTTTATCTATGATATAAACTTAGTTTTAAAATGATTAATTTTATTTCAAATATGACAATGAAGAAAGAAGAGAATTTTGAAAATAAAATTCTTTTCTTATTTTTCAATACTTATGATTAAATCGAAGTTTAACAGATAGTGCATAATTATTACTTAATTGCCAAGAGGGCTATGATGAACGGCACACCTATTTTTTTGCTTCGAACATTATAGGCTAAAAGAAATTACATACAAAATGTCGTGCTGTTTCTTACTAAAAATACGACTAATGCACAATATTTTTACATGCAATTGAAGTCTCATCTACGGCCTTTATTCGTCTAAAAGATAAATTCATTTACCCGAATATTAATGTTTCCGGAACTAATAAGATTATCGTCTATATTCCATATCTCTTTCGTACAAGATTTACTAGTGAAACTTGTACATAATAATATTTAACTGTAGGCAAAACTTCTCAAAAAATTTTGAACTTGTTTCATCATTGAGCTCCTGTAAAAAGTGATAGATGTTTTCTCTTCTACAACAATGAACATCGTCTTTGAAACGTTTGATAAACTTCAATGAAATTATGCATATAGATAGTTCGGACATATTAAGAAGTCGCCTGACACAGAATACTCTTGCTTTCCAGAGTTATGAATCTGACAACAAAAATAAGTGCTTGTACACAAATTTTCAAACTTCCAGCACATACAGTAGTCGAGATCGACTGGGGCGAAGACTTTTATTCACTACTGTATATGCAAGAAAAAGCATATCATGTTGTTCAGGATTAAATCCTACATTCGATTGAATGAGCAGAAACGTTGAAAAGATCATAGAAGAAGAGAGCGAGAGAGCATGAAATTCTGTATTTTTTGATGTCAACAACTTTATTTTTAGCATCGTTTCCGATGAACAAAAATTTACACTTATCGATAGATGTTTGGAGAAAATCGGAAATTGCAGTTAGACGATTGAGTGAGTGTTCATCTTCTAAATTTTATACCGACAAAAGAAAAGCTGTTTGGAAAACAAAGACGATCATTTTGTAGAACAGGAAATTCTCTATTGAATGAATCTAAAAACAAAGTTTCGTATATGCTAGGAAGTATCGTAAAAAGAGGAAAATATTTTGTCTCGTTATATAATTGATTATTCTTTGAAAAAAAAAGATTTTGAATGGTAATTTATACCAGATTAAAGCATTTTCATTTGATTTTTAGCATTTCATTGTAATATTTTCAATTGTTAAATTATAATGATTAAGAGAAATATGAATAATAGCAAGGTTGTATTATGATTCAATCCAGAGACGGATGATTGTTATCAAGTTGTTTATTACAAATAACTATTAGTATTTGATAACAATTCAATGTCTCAAAATATTTTTCTTTCTTTGTCATAGTTATTATTGATGTTAATGTTGACATTGAAGTACATCTAGATCATTTTATCTGTAGATTCATTGTACAATTGCTAATATCTTGTGATATGACAGTTTTTCCTCATTAATAATATTATAAGTATAGTTTGGTTATATGTTATATTCGAGTAATCTGAATAGAATATTCTCGTGTCATTTCTAAGCCATTTAGAGCATTATTTCAAATTTGATTTATAATAAGATTTTTGTGTTTGGTTACATTATAGAATTTTTTTATCAAAAATTTCGATTCATTTATAACTATTGAGTAGCTTAGTAAGGAAACTATGAAAGTGCATTTAAACATTGTTTTATTTTAGTCTATGTCTTATACTATCTGAACAAATGTAATAAGATTTGTTTCATTCACATTAAACGAATTCTTCATAGGCACAAAAAAATGTAATTTTAACTGATTCATATTCTGTTTTGATTACGATAAATATTATACTAACAAGTTGAAAGATCATTTCTATCATAAATAGAATTTCTTTTACATCAAAAAAATAAATAAATGACGTAAGATTCCTAAAAAAAATTTAATATTGTTAGTTGAAGGATGTGTATAAAGGTTTGAAAAATATTATTTTGAATGTCATTTGTCGAACCATATTTTGAAACAAAAATACTTGAGATTATTGACGATTGATATTACTTGAAAGAAACAAACACATCAACGTATGTTTGTCAACAGAATCTTTCAACATTTGACTATTATCTTTTGACACATTTATTGACTTTAGTAAAGATGAATCTATGAAAATTATTTGTTTTTCTCTATTTTTCTTTGTTGGGTATCACGAATAAAAAAGTAGTCAATATAAATATTAAATACTCATTCAAAATGTTCAATTAATGATCATTAGTTTTTTACTGTTATCTAGATAAAGTGATAAATTGATTTATTATGAGTTTGAATTAGTTTCATTTAGATAAGATAGTCCAATTAATAAAATATCAACAAATAAATTAACAATTGAATATCCTTCGTTTTTGTCCCTCGCTGATCGAATGGAAATAAACTGATCAATTCTACTTCATTAATTTTCGTTTATATTTTCATTGAGTTTGACTTTCTTTTATTTGGTTAATAAGTTTGTCCAATTAAACTATCAGATTTCTTTGACCTATATTAAAATAACTATTAATTTTATTTCTATCCGAAAATTTAATAAAAAGAAAATCAATTTGATTGAATAGAACCATTGATTAACTCATTGTTCATTTTTTGTTTCTTTTGTCTAGACAATATAAAAATGAATTAAAATAACTTGTTTTTTTTTTTTTATTTAATTAAGCACCTTACAAAAAAGTGGATTGACTCCATTGAATCCTGACCACCCACAAGTTTCAAATTTTGTCAATAAGAAAAAGAGATGAGAATAGAAGTAGAAATAGGAAGCAGTTAAGTTTAGTTAATTACATAATGATTTGGCCGAGTGATGTTGAAAATAGGGTTTTACTTATTTTCAGATGCAGGTTGAAGTAGACAGAAGACGAATGACGAAATAGGCGTGTACGATTGAATGTATTTTGACGGGTATTAGTATGATTAGGAGTATACGAAGTTCAGTAATTTATCTAAAAAGTTATTGTTAATATTTTGATCGTCGTAAATAGCAGCTATTCTATTGTTCGGTCTTCCTTGTTGAAGCCATGGAATACATGCTTTTTCTTTGTAGTGAGATGCGACAACATTGACAATATTTTTGTTTAACAAATAGCAGGAAATGAGTTCGGGTTCGTAGAGTTGAATGTTCTTGAATCTATTTATTAAACATTTTTTATATTTCATCTCTAACGTTGGCAGACCAAATACATTGTGTAGATCAGCATTTGAACTTTGAAATAAGCAGTAAATTGTCCTTAGAAATCGTCTGTATGATCCATTTATTCGCTGCTGTGCTGTTGAAGATAATAGGCAGTATATTGTAGATATTGAATAGATATGAGGCCATGCATAGGTGGTAAAAAAGCGCTTTTTTAAAGAAAAGAATGATGGGAATTGATGGTGAATGTATTTTAATATTACATATGCTCGACGGAGCTTTATCAATTGATCATCCAGTACGAAGCGAAACGAAAGTTTAGCATCTATGTGAAAGCCGAGGTATTTATAATTTGTTTTCTTCGTTAGTGCCGATCCGTTGTATTTAATTTGTATTTTTGGACTTTGTACTGCTCTATGATAGATGACGAATTCGCTCTTAGTGACGTTAACTGGTTGATGCCAGTTAGTGGCATATTCATATAATTTCTTCATATCGTTGTTCATTATCCGTTCAATATCTTTTATTTGATTTTGATGATCTAAATATATCGATGGACTATACGCTATGGCCAAATCATCGACGTAAAGATGTACGTTTTCAGGTCGTTCGAAGATTAATGGTAAATCGTAGTGCGCTATAATAAATGCCATTGGTCCGAATACGCTTCCCTGAGGGGCGCCGCGGTAAATGTTTATTTTTGAAGAGAGAACTCCTTCATAATCAATAATCACTGATCTACTAGTAAAATAATTTGTTATCCAATGTAAATACGCATCTGGACACTGTAGTTTATATAGTTTGAGTACGAGGCCTTGGTACCATAACATGTCAAACGCTTGAAGAAAATCGATAAAGATAACTGGTGTGAATGTATTATAACATAATGGTTCGGTTATGTTTTGAAGTAAATGGTTAACGCGTGTCATTGTAGACATATGCGCCCGAGCGCCTGATTGTTGCCAAGGTAATATATTCATGTTATTCACCCATGTGTTAAATTTTAGTAGAAATAGGCGTTCGTAAATTTTCCCGAAAATTGGTAACAGTGATATTGGACGAATTTGATTTGTGATGGGTGCTGGGTTGTCGACTTTATTGAAGCATACAATTCTACTTTCTTTCCAGCTTTTACTCCAATAGGCTTTTGAGAAGAGTATGTTATAAGAGTCGGCAAGGAGTTTCATATAGTTTTGTGGTAGGATTTTTACCATCTTATTGGAGACTTTATCAAAACCGGCGGAGTTTTTTGTTTTCATAGATGTGATAACTTTCTTTACGTCGTTGGCTGTGAATTTCAAATCTGATTATATGCAGGCATGATGTATAGCTTCAGGGTTAGCTTGGCTTAGATTATCCCATATTTGTTGTGCTTCATGGTCAGTTTTATTGTTTATATCGATTTGTGGAGGTGCAAATCGCGCCGAAAAATGATCGTGTAAACAGTCAACTATTTCGTTTGAGGATTTGAGGATGACGTTGTTGGAGGTAATTGCTGAGAATTGAGTCGACTTCTTCTTGTTTAATATTTTGATCGTTTTCCAAAATGTTGTAGGGTTCGGGGATGCTACGTTTAATATGAACTTGTTCCAATTATCTGTTTTAAATTGACGAAGTTCGCGTTGTAAAAGTTTGTGCCATGAGCGAAGACGTAGTCTGTCTACTTCCAATTTTGAATGTCGATATTTGTTTTGTAAGTGTTGTTTATGTTTAATTAATAATCGAAGTGAGGGAGATAGTGTTGGTCGTATACGTTGACACTTATGCCAGATCGTAAGACGGTGTTTTAAAGCATTGAGTAGTTGCTGAAAAAATTCAAACCAAATGAAGGTGTCGGCTGTAGTTTTTCTTTCTTTACTCTCTAAATCATCGTAAATAATGGTTAAAATTGCCTGATATATATTCCAGTATGTCTTTGGGACATATAAAATATCATTATGAAATTCGACATTGTGGAACTCCGAGAATATTGGATAGTGATCGCTACTTTCGTATGGTAATGATCGACATTGTATATTGTAATCTGTCTGGGTTGATATTATTAGATCAATTGTAGTATCCGAGCGTAGCGAAGTTTTCATGCCTGCATTATGTACCACGAGGTTATTTTCATCTAGCCATTTGCTTAATTCATTCCCTTTTTTGTTTGTTTTGGGGCATCCCCAGTTTGCATGCTTTGAATTAAAGTCACCAACGATGATGATATTTTTGGACATAGATTTTAATAATGAAAGAGTAGTAATCGGTAATGGTTCAGTGGGTGGAGAATAGATTGACGCGATTGAATACGATTTGTGACCGATGGTGATCGTTATTGCGACTATATTGGGTTGATCAATATCGATGGATACAGTTTTTAATTTTTTATCGACTGCTAGGACGACCCCACCATGTATATTGGTACCTTCTTTTATAAATATGTTGTAAGAAAATAATAATTTTTCTAGTGTTTTACGTGGTATATTAGTGCCTAATTCATTTAAGGAGATGATCAATGGATGGTATTTGTCAATCATATCTAATAGTTCGTATTGGTTCGAGTAAAAGTATCGTATGTTGTAATGTAAGATTGACAATGGTATCGCAGGAGATTTCGGTTCTTTATAATGCTGGAGCCAACTATTGATCAATTTATCTCTCGAATAGGTCCAGCACCATTTCTGTAGAACCGATAAACCTAGTTCTGTTTGATATCTTGATGAATTGGGAGTTAATATTTCAAATTGACGAGACATTTCGGCGTATTTATAGGTATTAAATTGAATATTATTAATGTTAAGATTCATCAACATTCCAAAATATTGATTGTGATAATTCTGCATTAGTATTGCGTGATATGTGATTTATCTTTTGTTCTCGATTTTGTCGCATTTTTATTATTGATTTAGTAATATTTGTTAATTGTTCTTTTTTTCCTTGACGAGATGTTGTAATGATTTCAGTTATTGATTGTATTGCTGGTATTAATATTTCATATACATCATGTTCTAATGTATTTAATTGGTCATTGTATCTATCTATTTTAGTTTCTATCTCGCTTATTTGCGATGATAATGAAGAAATAGAAGTCGATTCGCGTGATTCTAGATTTGACATGGTTGATAATAATATTTGTTCAAGGTATTCATTTCTTTTTGTAGTTTGTTTTTCTTGTGAAGCGAGTTGTTGAGGTAGTTGTGATTGTCGATTGAGGACTGTCGAATAGTTGCCGGATGGTAGAGGTGGTGGTGCTCCGGTAAAGATTGGAACCGGAACCGGAAAATCTGCTTGATCATACTGATATTGCAGATTAGATGTGTTTATTAATAGTTTTGATCGATTTATTTTTTGTTGTTCAACTAATTGTTTACGTTTTTGCTGTACTATTGGACAAGATGGGTGACCGGCAAAGTGTTTTTGCTTACAGTTAGCACATCTAATTTCATTTTGGCAGTTGTTGGTGAGCGAATGTTGTTGTCCGCAGCGTATACATAGTTGTTGATTTGTGCAGTAGTTTGTATTATGGTCGTGACTGAAACATTTCATACACTTTTTTACTCGTATTGGTTGATAATATGTTTTGACTGGGAGTTTCATTTGACTGATGTTGATAACCTTATCTTGTAGAAGTACTTGAACTTGTTGCAATGTGTGGAAGTCCACTCTGACGCTGTTTAATTTCGTATTATTTCGTCCATACATTCTTGTTAATTTAATAAGAGATGGGTATCTCTCTTTTAATTCTTCAGCAGTTTCGAGTTCATTCCAGTTTTTAGGAAACTGTTGTACGGCTAACGAATAAGATGGTGGAAAAACTCTTGGTAGTTTTATTTCATAATCCAATTGTTGAATCTTTTTTGGCCAGTGTGATTTTTGTATTATGTCGTCGAATGTATCAACGTCATTTGCAAAAACCAATAAGCATTTGTTATATCCAAATCGGCCGGTAATATTCAAGTCTTTGTTATGTTGTTTTTTCCACCATGTGATTAGTTCATTTATCAATTGACGGTCATTCGATTTAAGTTCGTCCTTAAATTTCAATGAAAGAGGTGGAAGGTCACGCTCTTGGGCTGATGACGTCATTTGATTATTATCGTTGATGTTTCTATTTCCACATTGATTGTTGTGTGAAAAAGTTTGTGATTGTGAAAAGTTCAAGTCTTGTTCAATTGAATTTGTTCGAGGCCGTTTGTTGTTGGTTTTTAGGATTACGTCCGTCTTTGAGTTATTATCTTTCAGACTAACAACTTCAGATGTATTTTTATTACCTTCCATGCTGAGTGATAAGAAAATACTCAGAAAGACGCTTTAATGATATACATGTGGGTCAGAAAAGCAGTGAGAAGAAAAATGCGTCTGATCAGTAGCTGGTCAAACAGGCGAATGAAAATAACTTGTTATCGACAATAAACTTACTATAAGAATGATTCGATCAAAGTCATCGATTCAGAATCCAAATAATTTAATTATTCATCAATAGAGATTGTATCTATTAACAACATTGATGATCATTTTTAAATATAATCAAATGATTGATGGAAGTTTGTTGTTATTCATAAAGTTGAACATTGTTTTGTCTATCGTTTATTGGATCATTGAGTCAAAGTAAATAATAATTTTTTTCATAATTTAATCACTTTTCGTTTGTATCCTATGAGAAGAACAACTATTTTTGATACTAATTTCAAATAAAAATACAAACTATCAACTTTGACTACCATTAAAAATATTTCAACTGCTTTTGTTTTTTTTTCATTTTCTCAAGTCATTCAAACGAATACCCACACAATATTTATCTTCGTTTTTTTTAAGTATTACAATTGGAAAATGGTATGTGGGTGTGGGTGTGGGTGGGTGTGGGTGTGGGTGTGGGAGTGTGGATGTGGGTGTGGGTGGTGTGAGTGTGGGGTGTGGGTGGGTGTGGGTGTGGGTGGGTGTGGGTGTGGGTGTGGGTGTGGGTGTGGGTGTGGGTTGGGAATGGAAGGAAGGACTCACACTCACGCCCACACCCACACCCACACCCACCCACATTCACACGCACACCCCACGCCCACACCCACCCACCCACATCCACATCCACCCCCCACGCCCACACCCACCCACCCACATCCACACCCTCACACCCACATTCACACCCTTTGTCATGGTCCTACTTTTGAATCAATTTTAAGTGAATGTCTTTCACATCTTCGTCAACTTCATTATAAAATGACTCATCAAATTGCTAATCAAATCTTAATTGAAGATTTTGTTCGATGGCCAATGAATGTTACATATTATGGTTGGGAACACTGTAAATGGATACAAATTTATTCTTTACCATGGCCATCAAGTAAAAACGATAAACGACAATTACCTATTGTTAGAGTTGGAGAAGATTCATCAATATTATCAGATGTTAAAAGATCAGCCTATATGAAACATGTGATAATTACGGACGACGGTGAGGAAACTACTCCATTAATTATAGAATTTGGTAATGCTTATGAAATAATAAGTTGTTTATTGATTGATATTAAATTGCCATTTCGTATTTACAAAGTAATTTTTTCAAGGGACACACGTAAGTGTCTTTTATAAAAAAAAAAGGATAATTCCCATGTCGAGGCAAACGGTCACAGAACGCGTTCCGAACGGACAAACGTATGAAAACGCATTTCGAACACGTTTCGAACGCGTTCGACAGCGTTCCCCGTTCGGAACACGTTCTGTGACCGTTCACGTCCACTTTGTAGAGGTCATGAATTGGAATTCAATAATGGTGGTTATAAAGAAACATATATAAAAATGTTATACATACTGAAGTTTTTTCGAAAATAATTAATAAAATTTTTTATTCAACATTTGAAGTTAATAAATAAGAATATTATTTACACTCTTAGATAATTTTTTTTGATTTCTCCTCGAGTAAACAAATATTGTGATTTAGGTATTTGTTTGTTATTTCCCCGCAATTTTTTTTTTTATTTTTTTAAAATTTTCTTTAGATTTTTTTATTTTTTTAAAATTTCTTTTAGATTTTCTTTAGATTTTTAAAATTTTTTTAAAATTTTTTTCTGAAATAAAACGAGATCATAACAAATACAACACGACAACACTAGTACTAGTCTCATGATGACCAAAATGCAGCTACATCATAATATTAAAGAATTAAAAAAAAATTGCGGGGCGATGATAAACAAGTACCAAGCTTTCTTTTTAATTTTTTTCTTTTTAATCTTTTTCTCATCAAATATGAGTTTACAACCATGATAATTGCTTCGATACTATTTCATTGCGAACTTTGTTTTATTTTTTTTATTTGTTGTTTCTTTATTTGTTTTTTTTATTCCACAGGGTGGTCCAAAAGTTATCGGCCAGTCTTAAATTGCGAATAACTTTTGATAAAAACAAGATAGAGAGCTGCAACTTTCACCGTTTGAAAGAGCAATGCTTGAGCCATCAATCTGTATAAAACTCATGAAGATGAAAGACGTTTTTTAATAGAGAACTCTGAATTAAATTTGTTTTGTACACATATTTTCGTCAATTTTCACAATAATCACAACTGAAATTATGTCAAAATATAGCTAAAATCATACTTTTTTTTT
>CAJNOP010002268.1:0-15262 GCA_905250075.1 Rotaria sp. Silwood1 | reverse complement strand
CACACCCACACCCACACCCACACCCACACCCACACCCACACCCACACGCACACGCACACCCACACCCCACCCACATCCACACCCACACCCACACCCCACCCACATCCACACCCACACCCACACACCCCACACCCACACCCACACCCACACACCCACACCCACACATCCCACACCCACACCGCACCCACACCCCACCCACACCCACACCCACCCACACACTCACACCCATCCACACCCACACCGACACCCACCCACACCCACACACCCACACCCCACACCCTAAAATACGGATACTAAAAGTAGAACATAACAATAGTGACAACAGTGAGGATGCAGATGTGAATGGAGAGGAGACCTGCACTCACATTCGAATGTTCATTCATGAGTGCTTCACAGGCTAGTCTAGCTCTTCCTGAATACTTTATTCGCACATTGATTTCAAAATCCTCAAAAAATGAAAATTCAGCTGTAGCTCTTACGCTAAAGCATAGGAGACAATTTAGAAGGAACCTAAAAGCATCAGGTAAGCGAACAAAGCATGTATGAACAACATAATTCTTGCTGATGTATTATATTTTTATTCTAATTGAAGTGATCAATAGATATTTTCAAGGAGCGCAACAAAATCATTGTATCTTGCATCAGCCTTGCCATCAGGAAGTGCCCGTTCAGCAATCCCTTCAAAACTAGATGTGGGTACTTGGTATTCGCGTAATGTACTAGTAAGACCCAAATCAGCGATGAGTTGCGTGATTGCTTCAGCTACTCTCAGTGCTTGTTCGCGCGGATTCTCAACCTGCTGATGTGGCATGATCGTTGTAATAAATGGTAAGAGAGACGCGAGCTGTTTGACTTCAGCATCCGGTAAATATTTTGCTTGAATAGCCACGATACGGGCAAGAGTCAAACATGAACAAATGCCATGAGGAATTCCAAAGCTAAATAAGAATTAAATACGAGCATTCGTTTGGTAATAATATCTAGATTTAATTTTGAAGGTATTCTTCAAAAGGCTAATAGCATGCACCTTGTTTCGACATGTCTTAATCCACATAGATCCTGTTAGTATCCAAAGAATATCCCTCTCACCTTGTCTATATAAGTGTGAAACTAGCTCATGTATCGAATGTAATGAAGCATCTGGGATGGTGAAAGCTTCTGATGGAAGCTATACAAATGACTTGAGATACAGAGCGAAGAATCCTTAGGCATGATTCACAACATTAAGAAGATTAAGGAGCGATGGTGAAGTTTGTGCTGACAATATTTACTGTAGTACTTTATTCGGAAATCAGGTACCTAATCGTGAGACATCCATTATGAATTTTCATGCTTCGAAAAGCGACAAGTTTGAGATAATGAAGATCTATTCATGATTACGCCTAGGAAGAATAATAACGCTGCTCTCAATTTACGCAGATAAAAAAAAGAACAGCATTCGCGTCGATAGGAATTGCCAGACAGACTACACCAATCGATTTACGCAGCGAGAACCGAGAAACAATGATTTTGTGATAATACGAGAGACGACAGAGATACGAACTAGAACTTCCAGGAGCAATCCCACAGTCTAGCACACGCCTATTCAAAGTTGCAAAAACTTACAGGAAGCACATGATATGTTAATCTATCGTTGAAGGCATCCTAAAACAAGACTGATAAAACGAATAAGCACTGCCAAAACGTGTTGGTAGACCAAAAGAAGACAGAAGCTTGTGAAGTGTTTAAGTATAAACAATTGTATGGAACAGTCCTGCGAAACTCTGATAGGAGCATTGATTGAGGGATCAGGATGACTGTTGCTTGGAACCATGAGCAATATTATGAATGGAAGCTGTAGCTACAACAATCTTACCGATACTGCCGCCATCACATAAGAAAAAGAAAATGATGTTCGTTCAATTAGGCTTTCCTTCGTAGATTTTTGCATTACTACCGTTGTCATTCAATCAGTAAAATAATCTTTATCTGCCGAATCTATCAACTTCAATTCTATAGAGTATTGAGGTCTCGACCGTTTAGTATGATCATAGAAAGAACCTGCCTTCCATGTAACTAAAATATCAGTCTGGCCACACGAAACATCATCCGAAATCAAGACCATTCATAACAAGGTGAGAGATTATTGTCACTTTCTTGTCACGCATCATGCCTAAACAAGTATTCATCAAAGCAAGGGTTCGTCTACATGATTATCCATAACAATGAAATTCGAATGCTGACAAAATTTTCGTTTCAAATTGTCTTCTTAGCTCAAAAAAAGCATTTTTCATTGAGGCTATGTCATTGCTCATTTATGATAGCACTTAAGTATCAAAAGATGGCTGTTACGTACATTATCCCAAAGACAACACGCAAGTACTCTCAGATAGGAGCACAACGGAGCAAACGTACAGTCAATTACCGAATTCCCTTATGCTTCGCATTCGTTCTAATAGACTGTAAACTTGCTCTTTCACACTAGCAATGGGAATCTCACACGAGATATGATCAAAACAAAACCCGTTATTTGGGAACGCTCAGAACATAATGAGAATATACGCACCTCATTTCAAGGATGCACATAGTTCATCATGCAAGTGTGTCTTACCATTTGAACTACAGAAAAAAGTCCTCTCTTGACTTACGGTGATCCCAGTTGATATCCAATTGAATGTGACGGTCCCATGAAAGCAATACGTTCGTCAGACCAAAGACTCAACCAAGCACCAATGAGCGCTCGTTGTCGAGCCTCAACATCCTTGTCATTTTTGTGGCACGCTCGCAGCGATTCGAACAATGTTCCTGCCGCTTCTCGAGCCAATACTCGAATTGGTAGCGGGGCACCGGACCTATATTGTTGCTCGACACAATGGTCCAGAGCTCGAATTCCCGCTAATTATTAAGATATCATTGTATGACTACCCAATCCTCAACTACTTACTTGAAAGCCATAAGCGATTTGGTGTAAACAATGACAAGGTGGCATCAAGTATTACAGCTGATGAACCGATATCATTGCTTAACTGTCGTGTCTTTTTTTCATTTTCATCTGAAAATAGTAAGATGATATTTGTATAGATTCTATAATGTTGACAGCAAAAACTAGTCGGTTGTCCCTTTAAGTGGTCACCAATAGTGTACGTATTGCATCAAATTTCTTCAATGGAAATGAATAAGACCTTCAAGCCTTTTTTTTTTTTTGAAATTTCGATGGAGAAGTCTCAACATGAAAAAGAAAATTCGTTGATCTCAGTAGCAGCAGCAAACCGAATGTTGCATATTGCACTGCTTCATGGACCTAACGATTTACTAAGAATCCTTAGACTTTGCTTACGAAGTGGAAGCCTAAGCTTTTTGAAATTAGTGCTTTTTTTTTCACCAAGATTCCACAACATTCGCGGAGTATCTAATGGTCGAATGACACTCACTTACCAGTGTAGCCGGCGATGATAGTGTACTCTGCAGCCGAGAGCGTCGTTGGAATGCTGATTAGCTTGAGCAATCGACCGGTTTCTTCCTTATAAAAATAAATAATCAATTTGGCCGCATCAATCGGTGATCCACCACCAACTGCAATGATTCCATTACCACCGCTCTTTTTCAGCTCAACCACGGCGGTCTTAATCTGCTGAATGGGTGAATGCTGCTGAATAGCTGAGAAAACAGCAGCCACTTCACAGCCAGCAGCATTCTTCACGTGCTCTATAACTTCAGTTTTTGTTGCCAGCGATGTACCAGTCACGATGAATGGTTTTGAGATGGACAGTTCACTGAGCACATCCGTTAATTTGGATAGTGAACCAATGCCGTATTCGACGCGTTCTGAAACAAAAACAAGAGCTCGATGATGTAGTTTCCATGCAGTATCTATTTACTTAGGATGGTTGGCACGTATGTGCCTGAATTGGCACATTGGCTTGTAGAGGGTAGAATCGTCGAGGACATATCTACAAAAATATATACTGTGCAGTGATAGATGAGAGAAAACATCAACCATCGTACTATTTGAAACACTGCGATAATGGCAAGTGTTCGTTTGGTTTTGATAATGGAGAGGCAGGCATGTGAAATGTTGAAGAGAAAGAAAAATAGTAGGCACATGTGACGGATAAGGAATAAGATCAAATTACATCTACGCACAAAACGAGAAGAATATTTTTCGGCATACTGTAGGATGGTAAATCGTACTTTGGTCCAAAAGAAAAAATGTCGAAAGATAAATATGCCAACTTATTCAAAATGTCGAAACAATATAAATAATTTGTCAGTTGATGAGAAAAGATTCAATATGTCTATTTCATTTAGAGAATTTTTATTTATAAGAAAAAAATTTTTAACGACGAGCTAAAGTGAAAAACGGGAAGAGGGTGTCGGTGTGGGTGTGAGTGTGGGTGTGGGTGTGTGCGTATGTGCGTGTGGGTGTGGGTGGTGAATGTGGGTGGGTGTTGGTGTGGGTGTGGGAGAGTGTGATCATTAAGTAATGAACAACACTGACACCCACACCCACACCCACGCCCACACCTACACCCATACTCATACCCTACACCCATACCCACACCCCACCCACACCCCTTACCCACACGCATCCATGCACATCCACACCCGCACCCGACACCCACACCCACATCCACAGCCACACCCTAAAGATTTCTTAAATTAGTGAAAAAACCTTCTAAAAATTATATTTTTCTTGTTAAACAACTGTGCCTTTTATTTTGTTCAAAAATTGGGATAGAGTGTTAGAATTAAATCAAAGAAAATCAAAAGTATTATCATGTCCTAATCCAAAACATGCTGCTTATCGAAAAATAATAGCTGATATTTAGGTCGGCTGTTCTACGAAAGATTTGTAATCGTAAGTACTTATGTTCAATCCTTTCGTCCTACATTTATTAGATGAGTGCCGACGGCTCAGAAAAAATTTTGCAACGCGTAAGTACTTATGTTCAAATCTTCACTTGGGCATTTGCGCGATGGTTCTCGAGGGCTCCAAAATAACATGTCCAATCTACGAATTTTTTTTCGTTTTCAAAGAGTTCGTGCCCTCGAAAAACCTCGAGGGTGCTCTTTGATGGGCGTCGAAGTTTCAGATAGAGTAGACGGAGTATTCCAATTAGTCGAGAACTCGACAATAAGGTTACAAATTTCGATTGATTTTGATCCGTCGAAATGAATTCCTCGAGTGATCATGAAGGACTAATTAATAAGACCCATCGCCAAGTTCGCAACCCATGGAAAAATGGCACTCCGACTACTCGATCTGGAATTCTAATGCCCATCACAGACTCAAATCGACGCGTTGAAATGCCCATCTGAGGACAGCTTGGGTAGTGAAATTCACCGCATGAGTTTGATTTTAGTAACGAAATTCATCGTACAATTTTGGTTTTTAATAAAATTCATTACGTGACTTTGATTTTTTATCAAATTCATTGCATGATTTTGATTAAAATGCTACTATTAATTAATGAGTTTTAAAAAAATCAAAGAATATGTCCGTTTCACCATCAGAAATGACATGTTTTTCATGTTTTTGATATCTTTTTCACGAAAGTCATGAAATTGTTTTGATTTTGTAAACCACTGGGAGGGCTCGGTCTGGATTTGTCCGTGGGTGTAGCCATGGGGTGCAAATGCGGGTGTGGGTGGATCGTTGGCTTTTCTTGAGACCCGCTCACACACATCTCACACTCATACCCACATCCACACCCAGCTCACCATTCACCGCCACTTACATCGACAGACCAAATCACATTCATCGAGCCATTCGCGTTCACACTCACATCCTTTCATGCTTGTTGCATATGTAATACTGCTGGGTTTTTTGTTGAATGATGATCTGTGTGAGTTTTGATAGGCGGCAAGTTTTTATCTTTCTTATCTTCCACTTTTCTTTTCGCTTTTTCTGCACTTGATTATCTTTCAACTACTGACTTTGTCGATAACAGTCGTACGTACGAAAATTAAAATGTGTAGGGTGAGGTGGTGTGGGTATGAAGGTCGGCGTGGATGAGGGCTCTGCCATCATTCATGCATACATTGACAGAGTGAACCACAGTCATATAGTCAGCCATGCCACAGCCAGACATCCGTATCCACATCTACCCATACCCTAGCTTACGAGACATTTTACATTCTCCCATTTTTTGTGGAGTGACAAAGACTGTTGTACATCGTTCATGCTGGCTTCTCTTCTCGATGGTAGCCGAAAGTCGATACAAGTAAATGACATAGCTATGATCGAAAGTCTTAGTGAAATGATTAGAAAATGCTGTTTGTTTTTGTCGGTGAGCGTTCATAAGGTGCCCATTCATGCGACTTATGATGAAACAACACTTCAGGCTGGACTCTTTTCATTGTGCTAGAGCGTGATGGGGTTGAGATCATAGCTCTGCGATAGCAGTTTCAAAATGGACAGAGCTGTGTTGAAGAACGCAACAATTATACTTGTTATTCAATGTTATCTCTTCGACTCTAGCTTGGTTTTAGTTATGGGCGAATTTAAAACCAACTTTGTGAAAGATATGGAATTATCTCATTCCCCTAATGAAGGAGCATATTTCTTATCATTTCTGTGTACTAATACGAGGGTGTGGGTGTTGATGTGGATGTGCGTATGAGAGAGAGTAATCGGCAAGAGTGTGGTTCACAGTACGTAGCTCAAGAAAAGACAAACCTACACCAGCGCGTACCTTCGTGAATTTAGCCAATCACATCTAACCAATCGTCCTACACACTAAAGCTATCTTATTATCTCAGGACTGGCACGCAACATAAATTGAAGTCGATTGAAAGGGAGAAGTCACTTCTGTTCATGCCGAAATAGAAGTAATAGTCAGTGAGGACGGATTATTTCGGAAAGGTCTGCAACGTGCGATGTCCGGCGTTTTGCATTTGAGAAGCAAATGTGGAAAAACTAAAAAGTATCAACGAGGTAGACTTCCAGATTCGGTGATCAGAAGATTTCGAAGAGTTTTCTAAGAAACTTCGGGCAATGAGACTGTTGAACACTGCCCAAAGCCTTTTGAAATTTTCTATTTTATAAGGATGAAAATTGCCTTCAAAACTACGGTATCAGAAAAAAACTTCTACATTTATTGCGGATCAGGGAAAGTCCACAAACCAAAACTTTGAAAAAAGTCAGTTTCTGATCAGGAATCTGGCTTGAAATCGTTCATTCTACCTTCTCATATAAAGGGTGTTTCATAAGTAACGATCCCATTTTTAAAAGTCTTGCTTCATACAAATGGGGCCGTTATTTATAAAACATTCTTCATATTATATTAGAAAACTTTCTATGTTAATGTCGAGAATTTTTTAGTAAGTTCACATAATTGTCCAACCAGTTTAACTAGAATATTATCTGATGATGATATTAATAATGAACTATCAAGAATTTTTTTTTCTTCTTCATTAACATGTCTTTCATTTAATGAGTTTGTATTTTGTTTTTCTCAAATAAAGCGTCATTGCTAGAGAAGAGAGGAAAATATTCATACTGTAAATTTCTCATTAATAAAAAACAAATATCTTCCTTATGGTTTAGAAGTAATTATTGCATATATTACATGTCAAATAAAACCAAAGTTTGCAAATTAATAGAGTTTTTTGTGTGTTCAATGAAATCAATAATTTACAAAAAATTTCTCTTTTGTTTAACCTAGACTTCTGCTATTATATTTATTCGACGCTTATAAAGGGTGTTCCATAAGTAACGACCCCATTTTTGTTTTCTTTCTATCTTTGTCGTAATCAGTCGTAAATAGATATTCAATATAAGATTCTTAAAGAGCGTCATCTAAGCTATCAATCAAAAAAAATTGTATGAAATTTGCATGAACATTAATAGAGAACGACATCGATAAAAATTTTGAAAAAATTTTGTCAAAGGCATTTTTTAGTTTATCTCTATAAAGAATAACCTTCGCAGTATTTTGTGAATATCTCTCTTATTTTTGTGATAGTTTGACTTAAATTTTTTTAAAAAGATAGCCTGTGAAATACTCTACAAAATCTAATGAAAGGTACCTCTTCAAAATGATAGTTCAGAATGACATGAAACATATTTCTTTCGGAAATGAGAAAAAATTAGCTTTGCAAAAAAAGTCTCTGCAGAAGTGGATCTTTTGGGAGTGTAGCAGCACTGCTGATCAGATATGCTTTTCCAGTTATCATTTTAAAGAGATATCTTTTATTAGATTTTGTAGAGTATTTCACAGGTTATCTTTTTAAAAAAAATTTAAGTCAAACTATCACAAAAATAAGAGAGATATTCACAAAATACTGCGAAAGTTATTCTTTATAGAGATAAACTAAAAAATGCCTTTGACAAAATTTTTTCAAAATTTTTATCAATGTCGTTCTCTATTAATGTTCATGCAAATTTCATACAATTTTTTTTTGATTGATAGCTTAGATGACGCTCTTTAAGGATCTTATATTGAATATCTATTTACGACTGTACGACAAAGATACAAAGAAAACAAAAATGGGGTCGTTACTTATGGAACACCCTTTAATTAATACATAATATTAACAAAAATATAAGTTCGACTTATCAATGATTAAATTATATACGAACATACATAAACAGATAATGGTAATTTTGTATTAAGGTTGATTTGATGGTAACATAGTATGATCTGGAAGTCGTCTGTAGAATAATAAATGAAGAGTACCTATTTGTTTACTATATCGAAATAGATTATTTCAATTTGTATATAATGTTGAATTTGTTTTATATGTTTATCTCTAATATATTTCAATAAAAATCAAATAGATTTATTTCAAAATTGATATTCAAATGTCAATCGAAATTCATTTAAGAGTGTGGGTGTGAGAAAGAGAATGATTTCCACACCTCACATCCACACCCCACCCACACCCACACCCCACCTACACCCACACCCTTCTCATATAAAGAAAAAGTATTCTCGAATCTAATGTTTTTATATGAGGTTTGAGTACTCATAACATTCTATCAAATGGTGTATTAGGAGATGATATCTTCTCTTACAGTAATACAAATATAAACACGAGAATATAACGATAAATTTTATGAAATCGATCAATATGGCTTTTTTAAAGAATATTTTGAAAAAAAATTTGGATATTCTTTACAAAAAATAAATAGCATAGCAGAAACCAATAACTAGGTAATTTAATCGTTTATCCGACGCTCAATGTTAGTGACTGATGACACGTTCAGCTAAGCTATACGTTCAGTAACCTGAGAAAGTGGATAAAATATATGAATACCTCACGTACGTAACGGAAAAGCACATGCTGTGTACACAACAAAGAATTTTCCCTTTATCGAACGTGTTCATTTTTTTTTCTTATTTAAAACGTTTATTGACTGTTTTGTACGATTGACCATTTCCCTATCGATTCGAATCAAGCAAAAACAAATTATCGAAAAAGTACATGTCGATTTCTGTTATTCTTTTATTTTTGCTTCTTTAATTCAGTTTGATCTGATTATTATTTTCTACTTGATATTCATTTCGACGTTCTCAACATATTTTGATGTCTCATAAATCAGTGCGATTACAAGAAAAAAGATTGTTCCGACCATTCGTATTATTATTGCATCGTCCAAATCCTAGCTGGACTGTACCTGATATTGCAGATTTTTTTGAACAATCAGACAATCCACCGAATTTAACTCGACATGCTTTAGTGAATAGAATTCATTATTGATTAGCGAGAGGATCAATTGATGATAGAAAAAGGTCTGGTAGACCACCAACTACCACAACTGCATCTTACAGAAACATGGTCTTAGATTGAATTCCTAAACGACTTGGTGAAGTGATAAAACGTGATAGCGAACAGATACGTGATAGTTAAATCACATTTTTATGTAATCCAACTAATATATGAATTGATAAACAAGAATGTTTTTTACAAAATATATTACTGATCGATTTCAAAAAATTTATCGTTACATTCTCGTGTTTATATTATTATTACTGTAAGAGTAGATATCATCTCCTAATACGCCATTTGATAGAGCGTCACGAGTACTCGAACTTCATATAAAGGCATTGGGTTCGAGAGTACTTTTTCTTTATATGAGAACTAATTTTCCTCAAGCCTCGAGACTTACGAAATACCCTTAGTATGGAAGCTTCCAGAGCTTTCTCGGCTGTTCTAGGAAATTTAAAAAGAACGCAAAAAATTTCTTACCAACCTAATAGGTTATTTGATCAACTTCTACGCCTTCCTGTTGCGACGACTTGAACTTTGCGGGGAAGGTAACGATTCGTAACGGTTGGTTACGAAAGCCCAGTAAGAAGCAGGGCTTTCGTAACAATGTAAAATGCATAAATTATAAAAAGCAGGGCTTTCGTATCGATTTTCGACAGGGCTTTCGTATCGTTTTAGACAGGGCTTTCGTATCATTTTTTAAAGAGCTTTCCTATCAAGTTTACAGGGCCTTCGTAACAATTTTGACAGGGTCTTCGTATCGGTCTTACAGGATCTTCGTACCGTTCTTACAGGGCTATCGTAACGTAAAAGGATTTGGTATGATCTTTAGTCAGATGTTGCTGACAGGATTTCATATTGAAATTAGTGATCTACCAAAATTATAACATAAATAGTTCAAAAGTAGAAAGTGAGAACCAGCATATAAGTATAGACAAATTTTTATCTTCTTGTAAATCTCTTTCTTAGTAACAACAAAAAGTAACAAAAACCAGGCAATACATAAAGAGAGAAGAGTGAACGAGAACAATATCCAGATAATAGAATTAAGAATACACATAATTGATTTCTTCGATTTTAAGTCAACAACTTTCACAAAAAAAGGCGTACACAATTCCGGAAAAACATAGAGAACTAGAAATAACAACGCCATGTATGAATGTATACAAATAATTCATTCACAGTATAGTACCATGTATTTGGACCATTTAAGTATATAAAACTTGTTACGAATGGATCCCACTTAATGACTTAAGCTATATTTGTAAGCATGGGTATTCGTAACGAATGCCCTGTTCTTTTTAGTGCCAGTCTTTCATTTTAGTTATGAATGCAATAAGAACTTGATTACGAAAGCCCTGTCAAAAACGATACGAAAGCCCTGTATAAGTTTGATACAAAAGCCCTGTCAAAATTTGATACGAAAGCCTTGTCAGAATTTGTTACGAAAGCCCTGTCAAAATTCGTTACGAAAGCCCTGTAGTAAAAACGATGACAGAGCTTTCGTATTACGAAAGCCCTGTAAATTTCTCGTTACGAATCGTTACACCCCCACTTTGCGACCGCCAAATAAGAACTTCCTCGATTGCATTCCGAGCCAAATCCAAGATAGGTGATTTCCCATATGATACAAGAAACCAACATCTATATCCAGTAATGGTTTGCAGGAAATATCTTACAAGATCATGCAACAACAATCTTATACAAGTTCATCGGTAGGGACCAGAGACCGAAACGGGGCGGGGAATCAAGGCGAGCCCCCGGGGCGGGGAGCTTTTTTTCTGGACGGGGTGGGGACGGGGAGAGAATTTCGGTGGATTCGCGGGGCGAAGCGGGGGCGGGGAGAGAATTTAGGTGGACTGGCGGGGCGGAGCGGGGGCGGGGAGGCAAAAGTTAACGTAGGTCGGGGCGGGACGGGGGGGAAGTCAAAATATAACTTAGGTCGTGGCAGGGCAGAATGAAGTAAATTCTCCGAAAATTTGCTCGTTCTTCAGTTTCACATTCAAAACTCGTATATGCATGGTACAACTGTTGCAATAAACCATACAAAATTGTTGTGATAGATGTCATTGTGTTTCAGCGTTGAAATTATAAATGATTCGGAACACGATTGGATGAACGCTTATTGGTCGTTATGTCTAATTGTTACTTACAATAGAAAAAGAGAATAAAGAAAATAAATAAGTTTTGTCTTTGTTGGTAAATTATTTAGTCTTACGTTATTCTCTATTAATATTTTCATCAAACATCTGTTTTAGATTTATACATTGTCATTTAATTAATTTGGTCAAATGTTGAACAACGATGATTGTGATTTGGTTTTGGTATCATCATCTTCACCTTCACGGAAATCATTAATTGATACATCAGTTAAAAAAAATCAAATGTTGATTTAAATAATTCCAAAGCAATAACTAATCTGTTGAAAAACCAGAGCAACGAATACTTCGTTGTAGAAAATAATAGAAATTTATCAAGTGATATTTGGCAAAAGTTTGGTTTTCCTGCCCGAAAACGTGATCAAAAATCAGATAAACATGATCAAAATTCAGATAAACATGATCAAAATTCGGATAAACATGATCAAAATTCAGATAAACATGATCAAAATTCGGATAAACATGATCAAAATTTAGATAAACATGATCAAAATTCGGATAAACATGATATTATACCAAATTTTACATCTTGTTTTAAATGTTTGCAAAGATATAGATTTACAAATGCGACAACAAGTAGTATGCGTGAACATAAATGTCCACAAGAAAATTTAAAAGGACAAAAACAGCTCAATTATTTTATTTCACCATCGTCATCACCTTCACGTTCAACAATTGTATCAAAAACAATCAAACAAAAGAAAGAGAATATTAAACGATTATTTGTTCGTTGGATTGTAACTGGAATCAGACCATTTCAAATTGTGTCTGATTCAGGTTTGATAGATATTATTCAAGAATGTTTAGATATCGGTAAGGTTCTTCTTTTTCTTTTGTTTTCTTTATTTTTTGTTAAGGTCGTGAATTGCATTTGGAAAAACTTCAAGCACAAGAATTATTATGTAGTGATCGCACTGTTCGAAATGAATTATTCAAACAAGCAAATACTGAACGAACAGAATTACAAGATTTACTAGTTAATTGTGCACAATCAGGCCGTCTTTCTATCAGTCCAGATATTTGGACTGATAATTATCGAAAGATAGCTTACTTAGGTGCTACAGCTCACATGGTAGACGACAATTATAAATATTATTCAATTGATTTATTTTGTATTGAGTTTAAGAACAAAAAAACCGGTGATAATATAGTAAAGGTAAACAACTAGGTTAATGTTTTTCTTATGCATTCTCTATTGCTGTTTCAGTTAATTCGTGAACAACTTTCAATATATACAATTGACTCATTTATGGATTTGATAACATTCGTTACCGATCGAGGTTCAAATTTTATTAAAGGTTTACATGAATTTCGATTAATGTTTTGTGTTGCACACCGCTTGAATGGCATTTTAAAGAAGACATTTTTTCAAATTTCGGTGGCAGAAAAAAAGTCACCAATGAAAACAACATCAATTATTTCAAGTGATACCACACCAACAAAAATAACAGCATATCTTCCACAACTATCTCCAGAAATTGCTTTCAATGATGAACAATATGATGAAGAAGAAAAAGCTGCACTTGAGCAGTGGAATAAAGAAGAAGAGGATGATGATGATGATGTAATTGATTATTCTATAGTAAGTTTAACTAATATTCCATGGAGTGCTCGTGAAATACTAGAGACAATACAACAATGCAAAATACTTGTACAATATATTAAAAAAGTAGAAATTTTTTTCAATAAAATCTTAATTAATTTTAATATTTCTCTCATTTCAGAGTAATTTAAACAGACAGATACAATTATTAGATGAATTAGATCATGAAAATGAACAACAACATTCACCATTTACAACTATTCATCAATGTTCAACAATTCGTTGGTTATCCATGTGCGACTTACTTGATAGTATAAAAAAATCTTATGAACCTTTAAAAAGAATATTAACTGAATCTAAACAATTGCATCGACTTGAAAAAATTAATATGGGAATAATCGAGCAGCTAATCGATTTCTTCAGACCTTGGCAGAACGTTGTAAAAGAGGTGCAAACCGGAAACATGCCATCGCTACATGTTGTATTCCCATGTATTAATTATCTGCAAGATGAATTACGTAAATTCGAAAGGGGCGATAAACCTGGTAAGCAGAAAACAAGAAATCTATTTTTCTTTTCAGTTAAAACGAGTATTTCATAAAATATAGGCATGAAATTTTTTGCCAAACGTTCATTGTCTTTACTGAATTCCATGTTTCATATGGAAGATGAATATATACTTGCATCGTTCCTTCATCCAAAATTCAAAGGATTGTTATCAGCAACAGCAGCTCAAAAAGCCGAATGTTATCATGCCTGTCGTGCATTGTTACCGAAAGAGAGTGTTACAACAACATTCGATACTGAATATGAACCACCAAAAAAAAAAGTCAAAACATTTTCTCGAACAATTGATGGATGATGAAATGATTAAAACAAAACCTACAACGACAAAGATAGCAACAAAAGATGAACTTGATATTTATATTGAATTCAAAGTTGATAAAGAGAAAAATTATACTAATCCATTAACATTTTGGAAAGAATATGAGAGTATTTTTCCAAATCTATCTAAATTAGCACGTCGGATTTTCTCGATCCCGTGCAGTTCGGCTGCAGTGGAGAGAGAGTTTTCGGCCGCGGGCCAAATTGTTAATCAAAGAAGATCTAATTTAGATCCAACAACTGTTAACAATATACTGTTTCTTCGTTCAATAGAGAATAGCAAGAAGAACAATTGATTAATCTGTAGCTACATCTTTTTTCTGCTCATGCTACTTCTTATTGTTGTGTAATTATTTTTGTGTAACACTATGTTATTGTACCTATATTTTTTTGTATTATTCTCTTTTTTTGTGCTCTCATATTCTTGTGAATCTTTGCTGCAATATTTTGTCAAATAAATCATAAGATCAACAAACACAAACTTTTTAAATTAACTTAATAAAAAACTGAAAAAATTGAAGGAAGGGTCGAGGAAAGTCGAGGCGGGGCGGGGACGAGGAAACAAAATGAAATAAAGAGCGGGGCGAGGCGAGGCGGGGAAAGATTTTGGCGGGGCGGGACGGGGGTGGGGAGGCAAAAAAATAAGGAGCGGGGCGGGACGGGGGCGGGGAGGCAAAAAAAATAAGAAGCGGGGCGGGACGGGGTCGGGTGGAGAAAAATTTCGACGGGGCAGGGCGGGGAGTGAAAAATCCGCCCCGTTTCGACCTCTGGTAGCGACACCTTGTTGGCCCGATAAACTTTGCTTTTTCACATACAGCTACAGCAATATTGAGTAAAGCCACCATCACCATTGCTTCGTCGTGCATTTGGCTGGAGCTGATACAAGCTACGGCTGTGGACAAAAGGCTAGTCAGATATTGAGTACTTTTGCTCAGTTGTTTGCACTCTCAATATATACTGAATAATCAGATAATAGTCATGG
>CAJNOP010002267.1:0-15939 GCA_905250075.1 Rotaria sp. Silwood1 | reverse complement strand
CTGACTTCACATTCGGATTCCCCGACCTTGATTTACTGTCGTCAACCATTATAAGATATCGTTATTTTCTCCAAAAACCATTCCCTAGACCAGTGGCGTGCCCAGGAATTTTTTCCGGGGGGGGGATTGATCGTTCCCAGGGAGGACCACTGTGGAGAGAAACTGGTTTTAGACACGCGAAAATAATTCGGCCCGTATCCCCCTCCAAGTGTTCGTATTTCTCCAGGGGGGGATCGATCCCCCAATCCCCCCCTCTGGGCACGTCACTGCCCTAGACCCTAAAAACTCAATTCAAAATTTTCAAAAAATCTGACTTCACATTCGGATTCCCCGACCATGATTTACTATCGTCAACCTTTATAGAATATCGTTATTTTCTCGAAACAAAACCCTTTCCTTGACCCTAAAACTCAATTCAAAATTTTGAAAATCTGACTTCACATTCGGACTCCGCGGCCATGATTTACTGTCGTCAACCTTTATAAAATATCGTTATTTTCTCCAAAAAACCTTCCCTAGACCCTAAAAACTCAATTCAAAATTTTGAAAATCTTACTTCACATTCGCACTCCCCGACCATGATTTACTTTCCTGAACTTTTATCACAAATTCACCGTAAATGTTTTTTGAGCTTTGACCTTTGACCCCGACAAGCAAACAAACAAACAATCAAGCAAAGTATTTTATTTCATATGGCCCTCCCTTCAGTCGAGGGAATTATTATGATGCGAAAAAAGTGCTGTGCAAGCTTAGTGGTACCACTTAAGGATAGAAAAATCCACTGAATATCGATGACTAAAAGAGCCTTCTGAAGAGAATGCAATTTCAAAAAACTTACATTTACTTGCTGTATTAGTGTGAAATATTGTGTGTTGACGAGAAGTATATCACTGTAGTGTATCGATGTTATTGTATGCAAGAGATAAAAGCATCACGTTGCTTATATATACGTCACTAAATAAGTTTGGCTTGTGCGCATTCATCCGTTTACATGAAATAACTCATGCTTGTATATTATTGAGATTCCCTATTTTTTCACATAAAAATATTACCTTTGTTTTGCTTGTTGTATCACTCATCTATCGAACAGCTTAAAGAACGGAAAGAGAGAGTGAATCGGAGATTGAGAAAAATGCGCACTATACCATGATTTCATTTAGTTTTTTCTGATCGTCATACAGAATTTAAAAAATATTAGGACTTCACAATTATGTAAGGAAAGTTCGCAGTCAATTCGAGCTTTCTTTTTAGAATGATTCATTCCACTTACTGAGTCACTTCAACAATACTATGAGACAGATATAACTCGACGAGGTCGATCGAATGATGAACTCAGATTTTGGGTGAAAGCTACTCGAAAAATATGAAACCTAAAAGTACGCTTTTTATTATAAATCATCATCGTCTTTTAAATATTTAAGTCGACTAGTTTACAATAAGAATGAAATTGTTTCCTTAAAGAAATAGAGACGATTTGGCCACAAGTGACACAAGAGTTTATACTTCTACTCCTACTTTGAGCAAAAAAAAATTACTTCGTGATACGCTTGAAGCTTATCCTTTATTACAAGTTACTTGAACGTTTGGTATGGCAAAATATTTCACATAAGAAAGAATTTATTTATTTGTTGTAAATTTTTAACAACAATTGTTGTAAATTTATTTCGTCTGTATTTTTTGATTTTAACAATAAAAGTTAAAGGACGAATATTTGATGTTTGAGAATATTCTGTTGAAGATAGTATTTAATTACTGAATTTTCGACCAAACAATTCAATATCAACAAGTGAAAAACAAATTAATAAAAATCGGCAATTATAACATGATGATGATTATCATTAAGCATATAAATGTTCACAAGCAGATGGCATTGAAGTTTTTACGTGTTCTCAAATATTTCTTCGTCCATTATTCATCATTTCCGGTTCTACATACGAACAAAATTACAAGGATTAAAAACTTTCGTTAACCAGTTTTTCATCTTCATTGAGCTCTATCACAAATTTTCCCCAGTACGATGAAAATATTTTTCTGGACAGCCCATTCGAATTGTCAGAGGTTTTTCAATCAACTTGTGACATTGAAAACACTTAAAGTTCCATAAAAAAACCGTATAAATAAGAGCAAATGAATGCATAAGTGCAAAACATTTCCCACGGATCTGTAGTTAGTTTTTAGTCAGTTGGACCAACTTTGAGAGAACTGTAGTGACAAAACTCGTGTTTTATGACGAGAAAAAACGATTTCATAACGATCATTAAAAAAAACTTCATAACTCTTTCATTATTATTTATGTTGAATAAAAACCACTGTAGGTGAAGCTATCAGCAGATTCGAGTTTTTCCAGCCCGAATTCGCTTGGGAACTTGTGCCAAATCTCCTATTCTTGTTCCAAGTAGAATTCCACGTGTTCAATCTATTCGTATAATTAGATTTCCAATATCTCAAACTGGTCATCTGAAAAAAACGGTTTTTCGAATTTTTTCCCATGAAGTTCAGATCACCTGGAAAGTACTTCCAGCCCCAATTCGCTCAGGAACTTGCGCCAACTCCCTTAATCTTCTTTCAAGTACAACTCGACGAACTCTAACCATTGATATACTCACAATTCCGACAGCTCCAACCAGTCGCATAAAAAAATCAATTTTTCCATTTCTTCCCCATAGAGTCCAGATACCCTACAAAGTAATTCAATCCCAATTCGCTCAGGAGCTTGTTCCAAATCTTCTATTCTTCTTCCAAGTAGAACTCGATGAGCTCTACCCATTCGTATCATCACATTCCCCACTAGTAGAATTAAAATTTTCACGTTTTTCTACAGCGCGATCATCGTCCCAAGCACCATACACTGGGCTTTAGCAAAGCTGAGCAAATCGTTAGATAAAGCTCGGTGAGTTCTACTTAGAACAAGAACAGGACACTTCGAACAAGTTCCACCGCGGATCCCGAATGGAGCTACTTTTGAGAGCACATGAATCGCAAGACAAGGACTCATAAAATCGCTTTTCAGACAACAGTTTTGAGCTATGAAAAATCTGATTATACCAATCGATAGAGCTCGTCGAGATGTACTTGAAACACAAACCTGAGATTTGGAACAAGCTCTTGAGGGACTAGAAACACTTTTCCGAGTATCTCGACTCTAAGCAGAAAAAGTCGAAAAATTGATTTTGTAGGCGATCGGTTTGAGACATGGATAATATAATTATACTAATCGATAGAGCTCATCGAGGTATACTGGAAACAAGAATAGAAGATTTGAAACAAGCTCCTGAGCGAATTGGGGCTAGAAACACTTTTCCGAGTATCTCGACTCTAATCAGAAAACGTCGAAAAATCGATTTTGTAGGCGACCAGTTTGAGCCATAGATAATGTGATTATACCAATCGATAGAGCTCGTCAAGGTGTACTTGAAACAATAATAGAAGATTTAGAACGAGCTCCTGAGCGAATTGGGCTGGAAATACTTTTCCAAGTGTCTGGGCTCTAAGCAGAAAACGTCGAAAAATCGATTTTATAGGCGACCAGTTTGAGCTATGGGTAATCTGATTATACCAAACGATAGAGCTCGGTGAGATGTACTTGGGACTAGTATAGAAGATATGGAACAAATTCTTGAACAAATCCGGGTTGGAAAAAGTCGAAATCTGCAGAGAACTTGACTTACGTGGAAAACCACATGTCTACCGATTGCAAATATAGTACTCTGTTAATCTTCAAGAAAACGACGTTCCACATTTTATCTATTTATTTTCAAAAGCTAGACAATAGAAGAATAGTTGTGGAACGCCAAAGAAAGAAGATACCATACAATGCATGCTCGTATTCCTAATAGATTTCCGGACAATGGAGAGTTTTTTATCTAAGCTATTTGAAATGAACATTTAAAGACTTTTATATTTTTGAGTGCAGAAATGTCTTCTGAATCGAATGATGTAGAAATCATTCAATTATCTTGAAAGTTAACTCAGTAATTAGCACTATTTTCCGGATGATTGAATTTGTCCTTATTAGGAGAAGTGTTCCGAATAAGAACAATCAGTGGAAAAATGTTCCTAATTCGAACAGATAGTCAAAATATATATTAAAAAATTTTGTTTTAGTAAATGGGCTTCTTCTTTGTTAGCGTCAATAGAGGTCACTGTATTACCGCTAACTTCCAAATTGTGTTCTATTGGATTTTCCTCCACTTTCTAAGTGGCCAGTATACATTTCTCTCTGGACTTTTCCAGTTATTATCCTTCTTGTTGTTTTTCTCTTCAGTTGATGTTGAATCTTCCTCCCCGGTGGTCACGAGTTGTTTTTCTCTTCCCTTATCTTTTCCCCCTTTCATATTGTTCTTCATTATTATATTATTATTATTATATGTTTATTGTTATATTCATATTAATAAACCCATATATATATATCCCCAACTCATTCATCTTATTATCAACGTAATCAAAGTCAGTATGATTATTTACTTCATTTACGTTAGATCTCTCGTTCCCGTTGCAGACCGGGATTAAATATGCTGATCATCTGGCCATAACCGATAGTGTCAGGCTAGAATCACAATTTCCCCAACGAGAGCCTAACATTCTTTGATTCAACATCCAAATTTCTTTCCACTTTGGTTACAAAAATTGTTTCTTGATCGATTGTCAATTAACCTCCAGAAGTCCAGCTAGATAGGAGCTTGTCCAGTAGGTATCATAAGTACACCAACAGCAGTGCTTGATATGGACACTGTTTTTGAGCTTAAAGAAAAAATATTGTATATTGCTTGAACTCTTATGAATTCAATTACAGGATTTTTCTGTTTCGAAATTTGAATTTATTAAATGATTTTTTTTTGCATGGTATAAATCATCATGATCATGAATATATATTAATAGCTAACCAACATCTATTAAGCAGGTTGATATCGTTGAAAAACTCGTAGTATCGGTAGATAGATGTTTTAAAATAATGTATTTTTTAGAATTATTTTCATTATTTATTCATAATATCAAGGGAAACAATCTGAATTTTGATTCATGGAAGCAGTACACCGACAGTAAATGACATCGATATTTTTTTCTTTTGATGAAGTTGAATTACAACAATTTTCAACTAAGATGAACTCACGTCTGGTAGAGTATCCATTTATGTTATATTACATGGTTTCATTGAAATAGAAAAGCTTAACTTCTAGAAATTCATTTATTTATACGTTTATCCTGATATATTGTTGAAATATGAAAAGATTAAATTATTCAAATGAAAATTTGATGAAAGCTCTAGAACAAAAAAAAAAGAAAATGTAGCTAAATTATTTGGAGTAACGTCGAAATGCGGTGTCCCAGAAAATACAATACATAATCAAAGTAGTAATTCACAAATGATATTTGAAAGGGGTCGTCCAACGCTGCTAACAAATGACCAGGAACAACGTTTAGTCGAATTATTTAAAAATCTTGAATTAATTGAAGTGCGTTCAACAAAGCTAGTTGTTATCAAACTAGCATCTGACTATGTCAAATGTATTGCTGGTAAAATACCTAAAGTTTTTTAAATAAATAATGAATTTTTTTCGACCAATTAATTATCTTAATTAACCCATTCGAGGCGATGGGGTCCACCGGTGGACCCCACTATATTTTAGCAAGAAACTTAATAGAAAAACACTTTCTTTTCTTTTATTCTTAGGCGGAAGGTTACACGTAGTGTGTGATCTGCTCTGTACCTTTGCTATTTTCAAAATCATTTATTACATAGCATGATGCTTCTCGTTAAAACAATCAAGGCAAAAAAATTTGTTACAATCAGAACAGAAAGTTTTGATTCTCTTTGTTGTTGAATGACACGCTTCTCTTGATTGATGTTCTCTGTTTTTCTCGTAACAACCAACACATCGTCTTCGGGCATCGCAGTCAAATCCTTTCTTTTCTTCCAGCTTGTGATCAGCTAGTTTGCGCTTCAAATGGCTCGTCGATTGTTGTCTCGGACCAGGTTTCAGATTCTCGGAAGACACACCAAGGAGTAAAGATCGCACGACATTCTCACAGAACTGTAGGATGGTTATGTCGCCTGTTGCATAGTTTTCTTTGTATATCAAATAGCTATTCACTATTGATGTTCCAAATATCAATTCAAATGCCACCTTTTGATACCATTTTATGGACCGTCTTAGACATGTGTAGTATGCTGATAGTTGATCCGACAAATCTGTACCTTGTTTTCCTTTATTGTAATCGAGTACAACTTTTGGTTTTATAATGCGCTCGTTAGATGACGTAGTTTTTCTGATGTCCACGAGAGCAGTTGTATGAGACGGCTTGGTAGATATCATGAAAACTTCTCTTTTATCTTTCCATTTGACCAACTTAACACCATCGCCATTCTGTAGCCCATAAATCTCACCCTTCTTGAGCTGTTTCTGGACAACTGCTTTTCCGGATCCAACACGATTACTTCGCAATGTTCCAATGAGGTAGGTATCATTTCCCAACAATCGTTTGGCGAGAGCAATATTTGTAAAAAAATTGTCAGCTACTACAGTTCGATAACATCCAAAAAGATCTTCTAATAATTCCATAGTGACTGTTTGAGAATGTCCAAGATTAGTCGTTGGGTTCTGTTTTCCTGTATAAATAATAAAATTCCAAGTATATCCATTCGTGTCTGCTACTTTGTACATTTTAACCCCATATTTGTGTACGTTGCCGGGAACATATTGCCTGAAGGAGAGTCGACCTCGCCAGGGTACCATTGTTTCGTCAACAGTAATGATAGAACCGGGCATATAAATCGACTTAAATCTAGCTTTCAATAAGATCAAAAGTGGATTCAACTTAGCCAGTTTATCTTGATTAGCATCCTGTTCCTCATTGTTCGAAAAATGCAAAAACTTGAGAAGTAATTCGAATTTGTCTCTCGACATTGTATTTTGAATGATTTCTGATCCATACAATTGGCCTTTGCTTCAGTAGTAGTCTACTTTTGGCATTTGCACTCAACCCATCTCGATGACTATCCCCAAAAATTTCAGCATTTCTTCGTGAGTAGTTGGTTCTCATTGAAGATTTTTTGATCGCTTGTTAAGTTTATGTGTTAGTAAGTATTGTTCTGCATATCTATTAGTTTCGCGAACCATAAGGCTTATAATCTCGTCGATGATGAAATGTCGATAGCAATCAATAGGATTGATTGTACCATCTTCGGAAATTGGCGTCACTTGTTCAACAATTCCATGATCCTCTAGAAATTCACCATCAGATTCTGATTCTATTTCACTCCAGACGTTTGAATTCATCTCATTATCAGTGACTTCTTCGTCGGAACTTGTAGATTCCAAGTGCATTCCAGCAAAATCATCATCCAAAGAACTCACTTCACTGAGCGAGTCAACGCTATCTTCCGTACGGGCTTCTTCTGACGACATGTAAAATATTTCAAGAATTCTGACAATTTTGATCGCTTTTATACTGATGAGCAGCAATAAGCAGAATAGACACGAATTCAACAGAAAAATCTAGAAACTTCCTATCCTTATCTCGCAAGTAATGTATACTACATATTACAGAACGAAAAAATAACTTGAGTCATTATACAGCTGGAAACGAGATTCAATTCACTATCTAATGGTGTAAACAAGAAGGACAGTAAAAAAATCGATAGGACAGAAAGAAAAGGTCAGTAAGTGCATTTACTAGAAGTTTATTCTTCGTGGAACGAATATCTCGATGAATTTCTGTACGAAAACTGAATCGCCTCGAATGGGTTAAGCACAGATTTATCTGATACACCCAAGATATACACAGACAAATTATCTTTTCAAGATCTTCTCAAGATCTTGCTTATCGATCCCAAGATTTCAAGATCTTGCTTACAAGATGTTTGACTAGAGTATATATCTTCTTGTTGCTTTTAGAGCAAATGTCCCTAATATCGACACCAAAAAATTATTTCATCTTGTTTGAGTTCGTACATAGCTATTTTACATATGCTTGCAAATAATTTTATATATGCATGATCCCTAGATTCTCCTCTTTCAAATGGTTTATAAACGAGTTTTCTTCTAGAATGTTTTGACAGAGAAATCAGCGGTCTACGATCATGGACTCCATCTGTCGTTATTAGGAGCACTGTCCCTAATTTCGACAGCAAGCCATTTTTTGTCCCTAATTTCGACACTTATACAAAATTCAAGCGAAACCTTATTTTTGATATGAAACAAATTTTTTTACGGTTTTTCACCGGAAAACGAGCAAAGGTCACTAGAGCAATTTTGTAGAGCATCTCAAAATCTATCATAATCTAAAGGTTCATCACAAACGAATTTGTTTTTCAATTAGTTCAATAACTTGTGAGGATGATGTCTAAAATTGGCGAAAAAAAGATGTCCCTAATTTCGACACCAAGCTATTTTTTGTCCCTAATTTCGACATCAAGCCATTTTTTGTCCCTAATATCAACACCAAGCTAATTTTTGTCGCTAATTTAGACACCAAGCTAACTTTTGTCCCTAATTTCGACATCGGGCTATTTTTTGTCCGTAATTTCGACATCAAGCTATTTTTTGTCCCTAATATCGACACCAAGCTAATTTTTGTCGCTAATTTCGACACCAAGCTGATTTTTGTCCCTAATTTCGACATCGAGCTATTTTTTGTCCCTAATTTTGACACCAAGCGATTTTTAGTCCCTAATTTCGACACCCAGCTAATTTTTGTGTGTAATTTTGACACCAAGTTATTTTTTGTCCCTATTATCGACATCAAGCCATTTTCTGTCCCTAATATCGACAACAAGCCATTTTTTTGTTCCAAATATCGACATCAAGCCATTTTTTGTCCCTAAGTTCAACACATCATTACAAAGCTAATATAAACCTCTTAGCACAGTCCGTGCGGAAATAAAATATGGAACAGAAAATAGCTGTTGTAATGCCAATTACTAATGTCTGCTACCATTTGTGGGAAGGGAAGTTGATGAAATTTCAGTGTGGGGTGTGGATGTCAGTGTAGGTGTGGGTTGTGGGTGTGAGGTGGGTGTGGGTGTGGATGCTAATGTTGCCTTCATTCACACCCACACCCCACATACCCACACTCACACCCCACACCCACACTCACACCCCACACCCACACCCTTATAAAGATATAGATTATTTTTTTTCACACATTTAAGATCATATTTTGAAGTTTTTCATGAGCACAAAAATGCATTCATAACATCAGTTGGATTCAGTTTCAGTAAAGTTTATTGTATCGGCAATTGGTCTTGGAAGAAATGGCTCCTCATTTCTGGTACTCTTCGGTTTCTGTTACTTTTGAATATACTCGTTGTATATTTTAATGGCATTCCACCAAAAATTTCAACGAATTTGTTCAAACATAGTGTTCGAGTTTCCATATGAGTTCGTCGTTTCCATAAACCACCTAAATTATACGGTTTTTCCCATGCATCTATCACAACTGGCCCTTGCTTAGTAATATTAGCGACTAAAAAATTAAATAGTATATCGTCACAGTTAGTTAGAGATTCTACCAAATCTCGTGCACTTTGTGGTAACTTATATGTGTATTGATAAAGATAGCGACGATGAAATACCAACCACGATGGATGCACGATGCTGTAAAATGCACCATTTTTTGATAGTAATCGTTTGTTACTATGAACATATTGAAGAGTGACATTAATGTAAGTTGGAATATGATTACTTCCTAGATGTGAAAAACCAACAAGATTATTGAAGAAATGTCCTCTCCAAGTATCGATAGCAAATGCCATATCAGAATACGGCATATCCGAGTCATCGTCCATGTTGATAATACAATCTGTTCGAATTTCATTGTGAGGATAAAATCGATTATTTAATGAATTTGTTTTCATTTTTAAAATGTGTACAGGAATTCTGAATTTGCTCAATTGTTTCTTTGGTATGGGCTGAACATCAACATTATGCCAAATCACGATAATCGCTGATAGGTAAGTAAAGTTTTGATAGTAAGCCAGTCGATCTAACGTTGCATTCGTTCTATCATATACTGTTAAAATCATAGTGCACGTATCAAACGTAGTCAACTTAGTCATAGAAATTTTCAAGTCGTTTAAAGAGTTGACTCTTTTATGATGAGCACTGTAGACTTGAAGATTACCAAACGAAGGCGTTTCTAAATGTTCGAATATTTCTTTGTTGTACAATAGAGGAACACTAAACATCATTCGTCGTTGTGCTTTAGCAGTAACCGTTGAGGGTTTGTTATGCAGACCGCGTTCAAGATGATTTGTGCTTAATGAAAAATTATGTTGGAAGTTTGGATAGATTAAACAACCTTGCTCTTGATACATAAATCTTAGCAGATACTTTTTCCAGCTTGTCTTTTGTGGCCAACGATTTGTGTAAGAATTCGGGATAAGTGGATCAAATTTATTCTTAAAAAAGTCTAAGAAGTTTCGCCACACTCTAGGTGCGTAGAGAGCTCCCCAGCTCTGCGGCATTTGATAGGCATACAGTTGGTAGCCATTGGACACATTTACGTACTTTTGGATTACCTCATTGAAATGCTGATTGTACACTCTAAAAAAAAAAGGTTTTGTCGGAAACCTATAGAGGGTTTCCGGGTTTGTCACTATATGAAACCCTTTATAGGTTTCCGAGAAAGGGTTTCCGAGCTCTCGGAAACCTTCAAAAGCAATGAAAAAAGCTCACAATCTCGGAAACCTATTGAAGGTTTTCGAGACTTCGAAAATCTTCAATAGGTTTCCGGCAGCTACTCACTACCCTTATTCTATCCCCTTATTCTAATCCCTTAATCTATCCCCTTATTCTAACCCCTTATGTTAATCCTTTATTCTAACCCCTTATTCTAACCCCTTATTCTAACCTCTTATTCTATCCTCTTATTCTAATCTCTTATTCTAACCGCTTAATCTATCCCCTTATGTTAATCCCTTATTCTATCCACTTATTCTAACCCCTTATGTTAATCCCTTATTCTAACCCCTTAATCTAAATCCTAATTCTATCCCCTTATGTTAATCCCTTATTCTAACCCCTTAATCTATCCGCTTATTCTAACCCCTTAATCTAAATCCTTATTCTAACCCCTTATTCTATCCTCTTATTCTAACCGCTTAATCTATCCCCTTATGTTAATCCTTTATTCTAACTCCTTAATCTAAATCCTAATTCTATCCCCTTATGTTAATCTCTTATTCTAACCCCTTAATCTATCCCCTTATTCTAACCCCTTATTCTAAATCCTTACTCTAACCCCTTAATCTAAATCCTTATTCTATCCCCTTATTCTAACTCCCTATGTTAATCCCTTATTCTAACCGCGTAATCTAACCCCTTAATCTAACCCCTTATTATAATCCCTTCATCTGCCCCCTTATTCTAATCCTTTATTCTAACTCCTTAATCTATCCCCTTATTCTATCCTCTTATTCTAACCCCTTATTCTAACCCCTTAATCTATATCCTTATTCTATCACCTTATTCTAACCGTGTAATCTAAATCCTTATTCTAACCCCTTAATCTAACCCCTTATTATAATCCCTTCATCTGTCCCCTTATTCTAATCCCTCATGTTAATCCCCTATTCTAACCCCTTAATCTATCCCCTTATTCTAATCTCTTATTCCATTGCTTATTCTAACCTCTTCATTTAAGGCCTCACTCTACTCTGTTGTTCTAATTTCTAATCCAAGTCGTTAACCTATATCTATCCCCTTATTCTAACCGCTAATCTAACTTCTTCATCGATATCAAGGGGAAAGAAACTGATTTCTAATGCCAGAAATCAATTTGAAATCAACAGAAATTAATAGAGATCATTGCTATTGTGTGTATATCTCAGCTTGTCAGAATTTTGATATCCATAGTACGGGTAAGAAATCAATGTTATCTGAGAAGGAAAAAATTGTGAGATTGATTTTTTCGTTAGGGCAAGTGTGTTTTCCGAAAATGATGATTTTCGTATAAAGTTTGATCGGAAGCTATCGGAGTCGAGCAATCCAAATCTATAAGTGATTTCGAAAAATTTTCGAGTTTCGATTTTTTTGTCAGGGTGAAGCAATTTCTCATAGTTTTGCCAGCTCTATGGGAATATCCGCATTTCTGCAAAATAGGCCTTCAGTGGCCAAAAAAATCAAGCTGATAAATTTTGAAAAGCGAGTCACAGATTCGAATTCCTGGACCCCCATGACCTTTGGCCAAACTTTATAGCAAATCGTTATTTTTTGAAAACAGCCTTATCCTAACAAAAGAATGAAACTCACAAATTTTGTAGAACGACTTATAGATTCGAATTCCTGGACCTCGATAACCTTTGATCAAACTTTATAGAAAATCGTTATTTTTTGAAAATAGCCTTATCCTAACAAAAAAAATGAAACTCACAAACTTTTCGTTACCGGTTATTTGGCAACGGAACGGTAGCGGACTTCCTCGAACTCGAAATCGGCAGAAATCATGGAAATCACTAGAAATCAAGAAATCGGAAATCAGTTTGTTCCTCTTTGATCTGTATCTGTCCCCTTATTCTACTTTCTTGTTCTACCCCTTTATTCTAACCTCTAATATAACTCCTTAATCTATATCTATCCCTAAATGTATCGTGCTAATCTAAGTCCTTAATCTATGTGTATCCCCTTATTCTAGCTCGTTGTTGTAATGTCTTATTCCGTGGTCTTATTCTAACGCTTTAATGTATATCTGTCCGCTTATTGTAACCCTTAATCTAACTTCTTAACGTTGATCTGAATTTCATATTGGTGAACATGTGTCCATAGTATAACGAGGGAAGAAAAACCTAAGTTCGGCACGAAATCGCTTGACTACGATGCCTTTAGAGGGCATATAGTGACCATCCAATTTAGCGCGACTCCTCGATTTTCACAGTAAAATGTGTCATAATACATCCAAATTTTAGGCTATTTGAAATATAAAAACGAATTAGAATTCTTTTGGGAACAAGGCCTTCTTTTACACTTCTCAGATTTCTTATGTTTTACAAAGCAACTTCATACAAATTAAGTAAGGTTTATGTCATGCATATCGAGCACCGCTTTACCTGAAAATCACACGATAGAACATGAGAATAAAAAAGATCATATTGGAATGCTAATCGGGTTTTGCATACTACTTAATGGGTTTTCGAAACTTTCTCTCGAAAACTCAAAGGTTTTCGCAACATTCGGAAACCCTAAGGGGTTTTCCAGTTATGTTCGAAAACCTTGCTAGATTTCTGGAAAACGCTTCGACCGTTTCCGATGCCCGGAAACCCAAAAGGGTTTTCGATAAAAAAATATCGAAAACCCAAAGGTATGCGAGGATACGCAATGGGTATCCGAAAAGGTTTTCGAAGCAAAAGCGGTTTCCGAGAATACGGTTGAGGGTTTCCGAATCCGCTCTCTCCAAAATCCATTGGTTTCCGGATGCTCGGAAACCTCAAGGTATTGTCAGAACCTCAACATAAGTTCGGAAACCCTTCCGGAAACCTAAAAAGGTTTGCGAAAAGGTTTCCGAAGGGGTATCAGTTTCCGAGGAAACCTTTTTTTTTTAGAGTGTAGAGGGATATCCCAAATAAGCGTCTATCTAATGTCAAGTTGTAAAAATAAGCTTTTACCAACTTGTCAATATATAGTAAAAAGTAAGGCGACAGTTCAATGTCATCTTCGAGAAAAACGGCATACTCGTCATTACTAAGAGGACGCCATGCTTCCATCATAATCGTTTTTAGACCTTGTCGTGCTGAGTAAGCAACAACATGAACATCTCCATGTAAACTTCTTAAACTGCTTAAATATTCAAGATATTTACGTCGTCTATCGTTGTTTTCATCCATATCCACATGAATAAATATGTCAATAGTTCTATTAATTGGAAGAGCCTTCGTCAGTGATTTCCACAATCGTTCAAATGACATCGACCGATTCATCGTTAATAATATTAATTTTAGAGTGAAATTTGTCTCTTGTAAAATGCTTAATTTTTGCTGATTCGTGAACTGCTCGTGAAGAAGTTTATTGTTCGATAAGGCTTCATGGCGTATGTCGTAGACTCTATTCAATCGTCTCAGCAGCCATAAACCATCAAATGATTTTCGCTTAGGATCAGTAGCTGTCACTGTCTCTAGGCGATATTCTGAAGTTAGTGTTCGTCCCCAAGATTGATATGGAAACTTTAATCCGTCTGAAAGAAACGTTTTGTATGCTTGATTTTGTGAAAACTCATATGGATGACGAGAATTAGGAACGTAAGTAAGTCCATTTCTAATTGGGATACGTTGTGTAAAATTATTCTTAGGTGATAGATTATATATATTGATAGAATGATCATATTCAAATATATTTAAACGTATGGCATATTTTCCAAATAATAAATGTGCAAACATTTGTAAAAAATTCGCACACAATATCCATTCGCCTTTGAAACCGCCTTCACCTCGAGGTGAAAATGGTATAAAAAAGTTTACAATTGATTTGTGATAAATAACCATTCCGTTATCGAAGCCTGTTAGTGGTGCAATAGCGTCATTTTCATAGACTGCCGCTAATTCTTTCATAGCTGAAATCCTTTTACCAGCAGTAGTCCATGCAAAACCGACTATTGCAGGTCGATACGTTTTCAATACGTTTATTAACAAGTTTGGAAGAGAGGTTTCGGAAACATAGAATTGTTGCTTGACACGAAATGTTAAATCATCATCATGAATAAAAATGTAGTCATAGGGCTTGTCAGTGTTAACTATATCATTAATTATTAACTCAATACCTTTGGTCCAGGATAAATTATCATCTGAGTAAACGAAATTAATGTTATTTGGAAACGTAATTTGTTCTGTGATATTGTCATTCCATATGAACCAAAACGAGTCAAATTTGTTTTCCCACATCTGATGCATAGTCAGTGCGTGCTTTTTGGTTTGTGCGTTACCAACTATACAAACTTTCACTATGTCATTCGAGGAGTCAGCATCGTTCATATGATCGCGTTCGAAAAAATAATAAATGTAGAAAGATACGAATAATAGGGATAATAAACAATTGAGAGCAAAGAACCATTTTAGTTTGCTGCACTTGAAGTTAAGATGAAAGCAGAACGCTGTCATAATCTACAGATCTTTTTCTGAAAAGTGTTAAAATTCAAAATGCTTTTCTTGTGGCTAGATTTGGTTCGAACTTCTCTTTTTCTCGGCTTCATTCTTGCATATGCAAACTCACTTTAACTTACTCTGAAAATCCGACAGATTCTACCAATGACTTCACTATTGCCTACGATCTCATCCATTCTCATCGCGCTGGCTCTTAATAGTTACCAAAGTAACTGATATTCAGATTCGTTTCGCATATGTACTCCTATTCAAGGTCTTGATCAACTTCGATTGTCAATCTGTTCAATTTACTTAATTGCTGCACGTTCTCGCTTTGATCGTTTTCTCAGCTCGAATTGTGTAATACAATCAAATTTTTAAAAAAAGCTAAGACTTTTCTTGTGTCAGAGTCAGATAGGCGGCATAATCCATAACGTGATCATTTTCGACGAGTAAAGAATACTGAACAATTTATCTTGGATGCTACGACAGTTCATTGCAGAATAGTTTGTCGCCGGCGTGTAGATGCGGGTGTTGATGTGAGTCGAAACTTTTGTGTGCCCTCATTGACACCCCAACCCATGTACCTATACTCAGACGGGTGTGGGTGTGGGTGTGGGTGTGGGTGTGGGTGTGGGTGTGGGTGTGGGGTGTGGGGTGTGGGGTGTGGGGTGTGGGTGTGGGTGTGGGTGTGGGTTTTACTTTAAAAAACAGACACCCACACTCCACACCCCTACCCCCACACCCGCACACCCACACCCACACCCACACACCCACACCCACACCCACCCACACCCATACCACCCACACCAACACCCACAGCCACAGCCACAACCACAGCCACAGCCACACCCCACCCACACCCACACCAC
>CAJNOP010002266.1:0-18859 GCA_905250075.1 Rotaria sp. Silwood1 | reverse complement strand
ACCTATATCAGTATAATTACTGAGAATTTTCGAAGTACCCATATTGAATACCCTGCTAAGGCTTTCTCAGTACATGGGTACCCTGTACTCAGTACTTCCTCTACGGAAAAGAGAATAGATTGACGGTAAAAAAAATGATATTTCGTTTTTTTTTTAATGAACACATCTTTTATTTTTTAGCAATAGCAAACGAAACAAACTGGTTTGTCTATTACAAAACTATTTCTTTGTTTTATCAAATCTCTCTCTCTTATTTTTCAGTTTAATAAAAGAAAATATTACTAATCTTGAAAATCTTTCAAATGAACTTCTTTATGAAATATTTGAATTTCTCAATTATCATCATGCATTTCAAGTTTTTTATGATCTTAATCAACGATTTCAAGATCTTTTTCTTAATTCAAATCTTCCAATTAAAATTCATATTTCATCCATATCAAAATCTAAATTACAGCATTATTTAACACATATTATTAAACTTTATACTTATCAAATTGAATTATTTCGATTATCGAATCCATTTATTGATCTATGTTTATTGCTACTGCCAATAATGAAAAAGTTAACTCAACTTAAAACACTTATTTTAAATAATATTGAATCGAATTATATTGAACAAATTGTAAATCATTTGTCTTCTTTACCTGTTTTATCTTCATTGACTATCATATCGATTAATACTATTAAAAATCACAAGAATATTTATTATAAAATCTTTCGTTTAGCTATATTGAAATACTGTCAGATATTAATTGAATTATTACAAAGTCCAAAATTATTACCTATTGCAACAAATGAATTTAGTACTATCGAACATCTTATCATTAATCATGACATTTCGATTGATGAACTTCCTATTTTATTATCTTATGTTCCACAATTACGTCGTTTATCGATTGGTCATCTAAAGGAATCTAAACTCAATCGAACCGAAAGAGATTCGATAAGCTTAAATTATTTAACAAATGTTTCACTTAAATTACATAATGTCAATTTTGAAGATTTTTAAATCTTAGTAACAAAGTATTTTCGTCAAATTCAAGTTTTAACTATTGCAATACAGTATATTGGATTTTATGATAATAGTACACAATATTTAAATACTGATCGATGAGAACAATTAATTTCAACTCATATGTTAAATCTACGTATCTTTGATTTTTAACTTTCATGTCGTAAACTGGGTGTGGATGGGTGTGGGGGGTGGGTGTGGGGTGTGGGGTATGTGGGTACGGGTGTGGGTGGGTGTGAGTGTGGGTGTGTGGTGTGGATGTGGGGTGTGAGTGTAGGTGTGGATGTGGGTGTGGGGTGTGGGTGTGGGTGTGGGTGGGTGTAGATGTGGGTGGGTGTGGTTGTGGATGAGCACAACACCCACATCCACCCCACACCCACCCACACCCCACACCCACCCACACCCCACACCCTAAGTATTTTTCTTTATTGTTGTTATTACATGATAGTTGATCAAACATTTGTTGATATGAACAAAGTTCATTTTTACGATTCAGAAACAAACGACATATTGATAATGTGTCCTAAAGAGATTATTTTATGTTAATCATTTGTAAAATTAATATTAGTTCAATTTTGCGATTGTTGTTGAATATTTAATTGTTGTTATTGCTGTTGTCCAATTATTGTTACAAGATAACAAGCAGCATGTGTAAAATCATATATAACATCACCTAATTCTTCATCTAATAATGAATTATCATACCGTGTCCGATTTAATAATAAATGTTGGTATAAATATTTCAACCATTTACGTTATTCATTTTGTCTATCTATTTTGACCATTATGCTTTACATTTAAGTCTTTATGCCCGCCCCCCCCCCTGTCTCGTCAGAATGGTCAAAGTTGAGATAAATGCATGGGAAGAGAGCCCGTCATCTGCTCTTTCATAAACGATAATTTGTCTTTCTCGTTACTTCATTTTTCCCAAAAAGTTTTCAAGATTTCCGTCAACCCCTATGCGAAAAGCCCGCCGTTTTTTGAAAAATCAAAAAATGTTTTTCGTTTTTTCTCAGTTTCCACTTTCTCAAAAAGGCATCCCAAATTTCGCTTTCCCGATTCGTTCAATGTGTTAAAATTTTTTTTTGTTTGAAAGAGCATCTAAAGGCGCAGGGCATGACCGTGCCCTTTTTTTGAATTAAGCCTTTGTTTGGTTAATATACAGCCATTTATATGATTTTGCTACCATTTTTTTGATACTTTTTTGAGTCATTGAACTTGTGATCCATTTTTGCACTTAAAAAAAGGACTGTTTAAAAAAAGCGGCCTCGTCATGCCCTGCGCCTTGAGATGCTCTTTCCGACAAAAAAAGAATATTAATATGTTGACCGAATCAGGACCGAAAATTTTGGGATGCCAAATGAGTCCTTTTCGACCCTTTTTTAGTCCATATTTCCCTGAAACCTGAAAATTTTGGGCTGAAAATTTTATGGTAGTCTTCTGTTTCCAACCCCAACATACCCTGAAAGTTTCATCTAATTCGGACGTTCCTGGGCTGAAATAGATTTTTGAGGGGGACTTAATTGAATTGATTCATTGATTTGTTTACATTTATCTGTTAGAATATATGAACGAAGACTACATTCTTTAAGAATCTTTTTTTAATTATATTTGGATCATCTAATTCATCGATTGGGCAGAATTCGAGTGGATCATGGGATGATCTTAAGAACCCTCTTAATGTTTTATGTAAATAATCACTATTGTTCATTAATGTTTGAGTGAATATTTTTTTTTGTAAATAATTATGTAATTATTTTCTACATTGTCCTTTTTCCTGTTGAAATAATTTTTTTCATCAATGTCATTAATAAAATATTTTAATAAATTGACTTGAGATTTTTATCTAACTTTTTTTTCCCTTTGTTTCTTGTTATATAATGCTTTTGTAATGATAATGGAGTGGAATAATGATATGGTTTTAATGAATTAATTATTGTTGATGAATAACGATTTGGTGATTGCCATAATAATTGTGTTAATGACAAAAATAAATATGTATCTATTGATGGTGAATGTATATCATTTATAATTTGTTCTAATTGTTTGCTGTCATTGTTAATGAACGATATTCAAATAAATCGTCATTCATTTTTTTGTTTGTATTAATGAACGTATAAATTAGTCGAGATTTTTGTTCTTTTCGATTTATTCAATTGCTGCCATAGTTTAAACTTACTTTTAGAAAATGAATACTATTTGTGAAAACAGTCTTTATAATATGTGTTCATGTAAAAACAAATATCATTTGCCAATTACTTTATCGTTATATGATGGCCATTGTCATGTTGATATATTTTTCAAATATGGATTGGATCAAAATGACTTCAATGCACAACTTTTACATGGAAGAAAAATCATCCTTATCGATAATCGACATCATCATCACAAGTTAACATTCCAAGATTTATAATACCAAATTGTGTTAAATAAAAATATTATTTTTTACAATTTCAATAGAAATTAATATAGATAGTTGATTTTTACGATATCAAATGGCATAAATATGAATAGTTGATTTTGATAATATGTATTGGAATTTATATAAATAGTTAATTTTTATGGAATCGATTGAAATACATATAAAGAGCTCATTTGTATAGTATCAATTGAAAATAAAAATATAAATATCCGATTTTTATGATATCGATTGAAATTAGTATAAGTCTTTCATTTTAATATTGTCGATTAGAATAAATATAAATGTTTGATTGGTATAATATTGATGCGAGTTCATATGAATAGTTGTTCTTTATACTATCGATTGAAATTGATATAACTATTTAATTTTTCTAATATCGATTGGAATGAAAATAAATATTTGTTTTTGATAATAAAAGTTGAGTTCGATTGAAAATCATATGCTTTTTCTTTCTGTTTAATGAATTAAAATAAACTGTTCGTATGTTTCATTCTTCAGTTTTGAAGTTTTTCTATAACTTTCATCAAGATAACAGTGCTAATGCAAGGAATCGGTTGCTGAACAACAATGTTAGTGTGAACGATAAAACGAATTTTTGATTAAATTCTTAATCATCTCATAATATTTTTTTTGAATGAGAAATAAAAAAAGAAATATTTCGTGGTGAACAGCGTGTCGGTCTGTCTTTGATTGTCATTAATGAAATCGACCATTTGATTGTATGTACTGTTCTTTTTCTTATTTATTGAAATACTACTTTGATGTTGTTCTTGTGTCTTTCTTCTCATTTGTTATATAAATACAATGAATAATTTTATATTGTCATTGCTGATGATGAGTTCCAGACACGAAAGCTTGAATTTTTCCTCTTTTTATTTCTTTTTGAAATAAATATTAATAAAACGTTATTTACAGCAGTTATCTCTTTCTTTTCTTATCTATTTCCTACTGCTCTATCTTCTGGATTTTTTTCAAATCTTCGCTTGAAAGATGGCGAATCGATTCTGGTAAGTAATAAGATGTTGTGAAAGATTAACCGAGAAATTACAGAAAGCGAAATGTGATGTTGAATTTCTTAGATGTTGTTTAATTTATAATTTAATGCCTAATTTTATTAATATTCGTTTATGGAAGCCAGGTATAAAAGATCAGAACAACATAAATCTTTTCAACGTAATTGTCTTATACGTGAATTCGAATGTAGACAGAAACAAGCGAGACAATTAGAAAAACATCTTTCTTCAATAGATTACATTAATGTAAAGAAGTTTTGTCATGATTCAGCATGTCGACTACATACTAAAGTAATGCGAACTCATTAAGTAAAACTGAAAAAATTAAATCGAGGCCCTATTGGACAAAATTACGAAGAAATGAAATTAAAATTAATTTATAATATGTCTTCATATACTCTTTCACAGGTCGAAGAAAGATTATTATGTCGTGGTTGGGATTTTTGTATAGAAAATAAAATAACGAATTTCTTAGATTTTGAAACAGATCTTGAATTAAATGCAATGAAATTACAGTCTCATTGTCGTGATTCAGTTTTTCGTTTGATTTATCGTAAAATACATAATGCTTCACAACAATTAATACGCGCATCTAAACATAAGAAATTAAGTAATCTATCAGATGAAGAATTAGCAGCTTTAAAATCACTAAAATCTAATACCAATATAGTCATATGTAAAGCTGATAAAGGTAGTTGTATTGTAATATTAGATAAAGAAGCATATATGAAAAAAGCTGAAGATATATTGAAAGGAGAACAATTTGAACCACTAAGTAATGATAAATTTCACCGAGAACGAGAGGAGGAATTGAATAAATATATTTTCTCATTATTTAAAAAAGGAGTAATAGATAATAAACTGCGTTATAAACTACAATCGACATGTTCTTCACTCTCAGTCTTTTATGGTCTTCCTAAAGCACATAAAACTGGATATCCTACACGCCCTATAATATCAACTATAGGAAGTTATCAATATCAACTGTCAAAATATTTAGCTAAAGCGATTAGAGATGCACGGCCACAAGCAAAATCATACATAAAAGATTCCTTCGAAGTTGTAAAAAGATTAAAAGAAATTGTATTAGAGAAACAGAAAACATATATTATGTGTAGTTTCGACGTAGAGAGTCTATATACAAATGTACCGATTGAAGAAGCAATAGAAACAACATTAGATTATATCTATAAACCAACTAAATTAATAGATGTTCCTTTCGATAAAGAACAAATGTGAATACTTCTAAATTTATCAATAAGCGGCGCACCTTTTCGATTTCAAGATAAAATATACATACAAATAGATGGAGTCGCTATGGGTAATCAACTAGCACCAATAATCGCTGATTTGTGGATGCAAAAGATCGAAGAGAAATTAAATAGATTTAGGAATAACAAACCAATGATTTGGTTGAGATACTTTGACGATGTTTTCTGCATATTCACTATACCAAAAGAGAAAATTCTTGATTTTCATTCACGCATAAATAAATGGCATCATAGCTTACATTTCACCGTTGAATTTGAGTCAAATAACTCTATCGCATTGCTTGACGTTTTAGTAACTTAAGAAGAAGATAAACTTATTGCATCACTGTATCGTAAACCAACACATACATGTTTATATATGTTATGGGATAGTAGTCAAAATCGTCGTTATAAATTGGGACTCATTAAAACATTAGTAATACGTATTTATCGAATCCGTTCAATCAAGCAAATAATAAGTAAAGAATTAAATCTACTAAGAGTAAACCTAACAAATAATGGATGGGGGCGGGGTGAAAAAGACCATAAAAGGAAAAATAGTTAGGAAAAATAGTTGTGAACAAATAAATATGTTAATTAATTTTTTTTAGAATTCGCATGAAAGCAAAGCGCGCCTTATGAAAATTGTTTACGGCAGTAAATCCCGCGGACGTAAATCCTGTACACGACCAAAAGATGCAGCGCGAAAAGCTCTACAATTTACACAAGACCGCTTGTTTTATAGTTGCGCTTTTTGTTTTTAAAATGGATAAAATTTTGACTGATAAAATTGCAACCTTGCGAAAATAATTTTTTCTGATACAGGATGAATTCGTTTTTTCTCATTTCATCTTCTTGTTACCTGGTATGTTATATATTGTTTAAAAAAAAGACACCAGAAGATGAAGCGTGAAATGCTCTATAATTTACGAAGAACAAATTATAAAAAAAGGGAGGTAAAAAACAAATTCATTTTTACCAAAAAAAATATATCATTTTTCGCGCGGTCGAAATTTTATCGCTAAAGTTTTGTCCATCTTAAAAACAAAGCAGTGCAGTTATAAAATAAGTGTTCGTATATAAATTGTAGAGCTTCTCACGCTGCATCTTTTGGTATATTTTGTTCTTAAATAGGGCGAAGTAAGTGATGAAAAAATGGGATGGAAAGTACAGCCAGTTATTATATCCAACCCGTTACATTTTACAGCTTTTTGTGCGTCTTTATTTTTCAATTTTTTTCGGATATATCTGAAACAGTTTTATGATCTAGTCATATATGGTTTTGTAGAGAATTTCAAGCGCTATCTTTTGATAAAAAAAAAGGTTTTTTAATGACAGGGACAATAGAGGGAAATCTTAAAAATACTAAAAGGGCAATTCTTTATGGCCCACCCCTTACATTTAGATATTGTATGTTAAATAAATGATACTTTCTTTCAAAACTCATTCAGCTGTCTGATTCTCGAGTATATGCAATCATAATAACTGGCCAAAGTAGTTCTCTAGTATGAATATTCTTTTTCTCAATTATGAATATTGATCAGGACAATCTGTTAGTTTCAAATAGCATTGAACAGCTTGAGAGCGTTCTCTAAATTAAGAACGAAGCCTTGTTTCCACTAAATATGCATGCCACTCTCTTTTATTTTTCTCACACAAACATATATCCTTAAAAAAATAAGAAACTATTTGTCGATGGTTATTTTCTTTGGCCTATTTCAAAGTATTCTCTTGTGCGTTTCTTTATACCGACAACTTCCTCTATCATTTCATTTCACCGCATTAAAAGCAGGTATTCACAATAAATTAAAATGGAGCTCCGTTTCAGTTTATAATACATTTTCTGAACATTGTTTTCCGAGTTTTTAATCAAACTGCAACAAGTCGAATAGACAAGAGATTCTTTACTTATTGACATCTCGAACATACTAGCATATAAAGTATAGGAACCTTTCAAATATCAATAAGTGCAGACGTATGGAATTCTCTTTACTTCCATTGTTCAATTATTGCGATTGAGTGCAACTGCAAATGATTCACTGAGTTTGACAAATAGTTCGCATAGGGAATGAACAATGCTGACTGACAGGCAATGAGCGTTCCATCTCGCAAAACTTATTTGAAGGTGTTTTTTTAATAGTTACATTTGCCGTTTTGTCAAATATACTGAGTCATAAATGATGTTATGCATAGGTTCACAAATTCTATATCATCGTGTAAAATATCATCAACAATCAGTGATCTATGGAAACAACGATAGTTTCTGTGAAGTATGTCTTTATCTTGTTTCATATCTCAACTTGATGTCCTATTATTTTTTACAGAACTGAAATAACCAAAAGAAAGGTACTGATTATCATTGGTGTAATCACTGGTTCAATCCTAATAATTGCAGGGATCCTTTCATATGTTTTCTTGCATCGAAACCGGAAATCAGACTTCAACGGTATGTATGCACTCATATATCCAACTAATTGTCAAAATGAAATAAAGTCGACAGGTTGTATAAGATGGCGGAACTTCTCTCGTGTCTGTTTTTTTTTGTCGACCTAATAATTTCACGACTAAAACAACAAAGGAGAGGATTTTTGGTGAAATAGCAAATAGTATACGAGTTTTTCTTCAGTTAACGAATGAATTCATTTGCCGTTGCCAGTCGTGATTCTACAATATCGTATTTACCTGAATATATGTCGTTGTCAATTAGAGTCAGAATCCCGAGAACAAAAACTCCGAACTTGCATAAATGCCATCAATCTTTTCTCAGCTTTTCGCAATAGGCTCCAAAATGTTGCGATTATCAAGTCCTTGCAAATCGGACATTGGTATTGGAAATCATTGTCTGGTGATGAACATGACGGATGTTATATAAATTTTTGTATTTTTTTTTGTGAATGTAAACAAGAGCACCACTTGCATAAGCATTCTAGCAAGAGGTGATAATCACAGAATGTTACTTTGCATACACGACTAAAATCATGAACAGCTCGAAATGATGCACACCAAATTATAATATAAAACCATCAGTATGTCTTATATTCTAGGAGCAACAACAGGGACGACATCAGTCACAATAACGATGACGGCAAGCATTACATCGACCATGACGACGACAAGCATTACAACGACCACGACGGCTACAAAAAGTCAGTAGAAACAATGAACTTAGAGAAGACATCAGACTATAATTCTTAAGAGCTGCATAGTATGACTCTTTCGATACATTTGAAGTAACTCATAGAATATAATCAGTAGTAGCACTTTTTCTTGTGCAACGTCGATCAGAAACAGCAGCAGCATTCCTACCTGACTATCTGTATTGGTTGAAGAAAACATTCCACATGTAAGAAAGAAGCAGGTTCACTGTTTAACTGTGAAGCATTGATGTTATCAATTCTCAAGGCGCCCGAAAATCCTGCTTTTGATTCTAAGATTGACTCAATGGAAACGATAAATATAGGCAGTATATAAAATGCACCGGTTTGATTCAATGAATCATTTTGAAATACACATTTCAATCTCACTTCGATACGGTGTTAATCATAAAAGAGTCACAGACTGTACAAATCTCATTCCAAAACGAAAAGACTCATAATACATGAAACTTTGTTACCAATAAATGCACAATACAGCTACTTATGAAAGGAATATTAGTTTAAAAATTTACAATTACATCGGTGAGAAAAGAATTTCAGTGCATTTAATTCGTTTTAAGAAGACGCTCGTAACATTATTCCGATACTCTCAACAAATATTGAAAATGAAATAAGAGCCTTTTCAGCAGTTTATCTAGATCTACAATAATCGAGTTGCATCTCTGATGCGTATTTAGTTAGCCATAAAAAAATCTTTAATGTCTAGATAGCATCTCCCTCAATCTGGCATTCAATCAACAGTATTCATATAAAATACCAAATGTCACATATGGAGTTGTCATCGGCGATTTCAATCATGACAACTGCATGGATCTGACGGTTTTCAGTTACTTTGAAAATTGTTTCTACGTTTTTCTTTGCTATGCAAATGGAAGCTTCGAATCACCAAAAACGTTTATGACTCAGAATAATCCAAGGGTAGGCGTTGTGAATGACTTCAATGGAGACAGCCATGATGATATAGCTGTTGTTCACCAAGGCAACGGCAGTGTTGGTATTTCACTTGGTCTTGGTGATGGTACTTTCCTTCCACAAAAAAATTTTGCAGTTGGTTATTTTCCATCTTCGGTTTGTGTCGGAGATTTTAATGGTGACCGATATTTTGATTTGTTGGTAGTCAACTTTGGTATTAGTACTATTAGCGTTCTTCTCGGTGATGGCACTGGTAGTTTTGCGTCTCAACAGTATTTTGCCACCGCCCCTTATCCTGAACTAGCTGCTGTAGCTGATTTCAACCACGATAATCGATTAGACTTCGCTACTACCGGCTATGGTACTGGTAATGTTGATATATATCTAGGGGTTGGTAATGGTAATTTCCGTATGTCAGCTACTAATCACGTTCAAAGTAATCCGTTCGGATTGGCTTTGGGCGATCTGAACGGTGACGATAAAGCAGATATAGTAGCCTCAAATTGTGGCAATCTTACGATCAGTGTTTTACTCGGCAAAGGTAACGGCACTTTTCGGGCATCAGAGTACTACATGGTCGGCATCTGTTCGGTGAGTCTCGCAATTGGTGACTTGAATGGTGATACTTATTTAGACATCGTTGCTCCCAATTACTTCGAGAATTATTTTCTTGTACTTCTCGGTGATGGAACCGGCGCTTTCTTCATATCATCACGTATTTTTACACATGACTATCCGATATCGGTAGTTCTGTATGATTTCGACAATAATGGAAGACTGGATATAGTTTTAGGCCATGCCTTGGGATTCGTATCAGTATTTATGAACGAATCTTAATAGGTTGTTTGCATGGATCTTTAATAGACTCATTCATATACTCACATTAACAATCATCTGCACCGAGAACTAGACACTACCAGCGCAATTAATATAATTGATTATCTGTTACAAATATTCAATGATTTGAAACATTGAGTGGTGTATCAGTAGCTACCACTCCGAACGTAAGAGATCTTATTCCTGATCATCAACAAAAACATGACTTTGCTCATATTAGGATTCCATTTAGCTTTCTAAAAAACGCGCAACCGTACAAACCTTAAAGTGTTTCATGCGCAACATCTATGATATATTTCATTCTGTCATAGAAGGGTGTATGTGTGGGTGTGGGTGTGGGTGGGTGGCGTGTAGGTGTGAGTAGTGTGGATGCGGATATTGTCTTTATTTACTTGCACACTCAGACACACCTACACCCACACCCAAGGCGTAAATTTCTGTTTTCTACTTTTCTGGTTGATTTTGGATGATGGAGGTAGTAAATTTCTGATGTCTGCTCTTCTGGATAATTTTAAACAGTAGGATCCGAAATAATACTTAATAAAGATTATATTAACAAAATTTTTCATGAATATACTTCATCTGTAGAAATTCTAAAAGCTTTTGAAATTTAAAAAATTTTGAAGAATTGAAATTTTAAATAATTTTGACACAAACTTTTAAATTTGTACCAGTTTGATATTTGCCACTCTATGCATTCAACTCATATCGAACAATTTTTGGATAATGAATGAAGGTACATCATCTGTTTTCATTAACACTAAAACTGATATCTAAAAGATTCGAGATGTCTGGCCACAGTCTTTGTCAACCAAAAACAATCTATTGTGTGATTCGAGTGCATTCTATCTAGAAGAAGATCGTAAGCTAATTGCAGAAATATAGGACAAAATGCATCGAACAATCGAAGGTTGGATTAAACAAATCAATTGAATCACGCACTTCAAATCTATATAACGGGGTGATTCCTCTTCTTGCACAGACTTTCATTATTGTTTTCGCTTGAGAACAGCTTGTAAAATTAATTCAGTCAGAAAGTTCTGAGATTGAAGGCGAATGTCATACTTATGAACTAACAGCATTTTCATTCTCAAGTATGGATGAGATCCGTTGTTTTGTATGTAACTTATAACGAATATGATAATGAAAAATAATCCCATTTCTTCTATATGTATCAGACAAAGTTGAGCATTTATTTACCATCGAATCGTATATTCTAAATTTTATCATAAGTCTAATGAAAAAACATGCTTTCTATGATTGACAAACAAGAATAAAAGGCAGAAGAGAAATACACCTGCTCAAGTCGACGAAGATTAAGATGACTCATGCTTGAGTCATCATATTTCGCAAGGTGGTCTGAACGCAAAAACAAAAGTATACAATAAGAAAATACAAGGTTTCCCGCAACTCGGAATCGAACCGAGGCCATCCGATTTCTGTGATCAATTGAACTTTACAGTCGGAGATCATACCACTAGACTACTGCGGGATATCTTATCTTTCTTTTCTTGTTTTTCTCTTCAAGATGTGAACTATTGGAAAGTTAATTTGATTTCCAAAGGAGGGTGTTCATAAAAAATTTGGATTCGTGTTCGAATATATTTTTTAGAGAAAACAGCATTGCTATGAAATTTTCAATTTGAAAGAATTTGAACAACGTTACTAGACAGTAGAGATAATAAAAACAAGACACTTGACTGTGTGGCAGTATCATGAGTAAGAGTATATACGACGCTTTGCAGTTGATGAGATCAAAACATTAATCGTAGGGTACAATGCCAAAAGAAAACAACTGCATCTTCTTCTTTATTACTGTATACGTTCTTCGATTAATCTTCTGTTATTCTTTGACATTTACCGTCAGTCATACAGATCAGACTCCCAGTGTGAACAGGGGACAAAAGAAAATTCAAATTTATTTTCGATGGCATCTATTCTATCTTGAGTCCCTTTTTCTAAATCAAGATCATTTCAAAAGCTCATTCAAATTCATATTAGTCAAGTACTTTTTTCAGAAAATTGGTATATCGATTGATTATGGCATATTCATGACCAGGATTAGATGATAGTTTGCAGCCGCCATATAAAACTTCTATTTACATCAATTTTAACGATCTTTCTTTTTGACGACATCGAATATTTGTAAAACTATGATCGTAGAGAGAAAGTAAATGAACATGATGCAATGAGCAATATGAAATTGATTTTTAATGCATTTCGATTGACTCAAGATTGTGAATTCTATATATGTAAGAGGAAAAAACAGTAAAAAACTCTCAATGAGGTAGCAATACGTTGAAAGTAAGAAGCACCAATTTACTTTTTTCCAGCAGTCCTTTGTTGATACATCGTTACTCGACTACTCCATAGACTAATCATGAACGAAAGAAAAACGATCGATAATGGTAATGATAAAAATGTATTTGCATATGTTTCTATTTCGTTATCTCGTCCGTCGTTAACGCATTTCTTTCTGTTGCACTTTTATGTTTCTCATAGTTATATCTTCAGACAAAAAAGTAGACTAAGGGAATTCACATTACAGATGTCTTTTTTATTCGTAGAGCAGCCTCCTATGATTCAGCAAAGGAATGTAATGTATGCTCTAATAAAAAAACTTTTCACACATATCTTCAATAGTTGTGCTAGTCTTTATTGAAAAACAAGTGGCAATGTTTTTCATTATTTATCACTTGTACGAAAATAAAAAAAAGAGTTTCGTTCGCATGTATATGAAACATTTATTTTTTTAAAAATGTTTTACATTGAATAATATATTACAAATACAATTGTGTTGATCAACGGATATATTTTACAAGAGGGCGTGAATGTGCGTGTGGGTGCGTATAATAGGTCATCCTACACCGACACCCACACCCACATCCCTAGTTTGGTACATGTGACAATGCTTATCTATTCAAATAAATCAATTTACAAGCAGCTTTGATAGGGGCACTATTGCTCTGGATTAGTTTTATATTAGGTGATATGGTTGCTTGGATCTGTCGACAAAATTGGTCCCGAATAAAAATAATTGGAATCGAAACAGATAACAAACTGTTTAAATTTATATATATGCGTTCTGTCTGACATTTATTACTTTCAAGTAGACAACTGCGTCTTGGTCACGATCGTAATCAAAGAAAAAAAAGTTTTTCACCACAACTTTCTTTAAGGAGAGTCGAAAAATAATTAGAGTTAAACTGTTTGTTCAAAATTTCTTCGTCTCCAAAATGCCGTTTGAGGCGTGATGATAAAATAATCTCCTACAGAGAAAAACGTTGCGCATTGGTCATGATCAGCGTTGGTCACAAATATTTCTGATCACGACCAATGTGTAACGTTTTTCTCTGCAGAAGATTATTGTATCCTTACGCTTCAAACGACATTTTGAAGAGGAAAAAATTCTAAACAAACCGTTTAACTCTAATTATTCTTCTAGGTTTCTTATGAAAAGTTGTGTTGAAAAACTTCTTTTTTCGGGAAAATTTCAACTCGTCACGATTTTTATTTTCTGGCTTTCGTAACGAATAGACAGTATGAAAGCCCATGACAGAGCTTTCGTAACGACAGAATCAGGGCTTTCGTAACAAATTTTACAGGGTGATCGTAACGGGTGTTTTGATATGTACCATTACAGAGCTTTTGTAACGAAAAGCATGTAATTTTTGCAAACTAAGTCCAGCTATCATCCTCATTCTCGTTACGAAATTCCTGTTGCTTCGTTGCGAAAGCTCTGCAACTGTTACGAACTCCCTGTATTAATCGTTACAATCGCCCTGTAAATTTCGTTACGAAATCCCTGTATTTTTGGATATCCCTATTTTTGATGTTACGAAAGGTCTGATTTTTGCTGTTTGTTCAACTCGTCACGTGACGAGTTGAAACTTTCTTCTTTTTTTTGGTTATGACCATGATCAAGATGCAGATGTCTAACCTAATTTCATACTGAGCTTCATTCAACATTCAAATTACAAATGAATCAAAGTGAAGTAGAGGTAAGAATTTAATTCTAAAATTAAGCCATCACATCACATTGTTTCGTGCGAAAAAATACGAAGTCGGGTCTACAAAACGAATAGAGTTTGTCGAAAACAGGGTGTGGGGGTGGGGGTTTGCTCTTCTCTTTTCCTAAACCACACCCACACCCACATCCACATCCACACCCTTCAGCCGCAATGGACTTCTCTGAAATATTATATATTTCAGTTGAGATTGGATGGCCCGAAAGAATTAAACATAAAAGAATATTTTTATCAACACGTTTGTAACAAAAATGTCTATCATTAATATAAAGGTTTAGGAACATGATGTTTTAGTGAAAATCATCGATGCTATCCTGGTAGATTCTTGAGATATTTGATAAGAATCCTGCAAGAATTCGCTATTTTTTCTGAGGAAATGAGAAAACTCTGAAGAGAGCATAGAGCTACGAAACTTCGAGAATCCGGCGGCATTGAGAACAAGAATTAATTAAGATTCTGAGCAGTTTATCACTGTAAATTTAAAACATGAAATTCGTTCAGAGAACTGTAAGTTTTCAAAGTAACATGTAGCCTCAAAATCTGAAATTTTTTCGCAGAATTTAATTAAGATTTTAGAAAGCTTCTCAACAATTTTTCTGGATTTCCAAATCGAGATCCTGCGAATATTTTCAAGATGTTCAATTGGTAAAAATTGTGATTCTGTCGTTCATTATCTTTCTGAGCTTCCTCGCAGACACTATCAAATACCTTGTCAAGATTGTTAGAGAACTTTCTAAACAAAATAGAAAAAAATATGAACACTTAGAGTAATGATCCCTAGACTCTCAATTTACAAATCGATCAGCTGATTTCTACTATGATTACCTATTTTCGTGTTGACAAGCAATTTATAGAAATTTAAAGGTAATCATAGCTATCATTTCATTTACTTGTATGATTTCGTTTATTTGCACAAATATATAACTTCATTACAATAATTTTCAACATAATTTTATCATTGAATAATAACATTGTAAAATAGCATACAAAATACTTTAAATACCAAGACCTTTTTTTAAAAGGACAACAATATACTTTGTTTGAAAGCTTTGATCGGTTTCTCTCTACTATTCTCATTAATTTCTTCTATTGAAGTACTTTCATCTTGAATATCATTTCCGAAATCGACAGATGTCGAATCAAAAAAGTGATTTATTAGAGTTTTCATTCTTACTATACTATTATCAATCTAGATGTAGCCGAAGTTTTGAAAAGTTTTGAAAAAAATGAACACATTTCAATGCTCTTTGCCAAGGTATTTTTGCTAAACAGGTATATAGTATTCTTTCATTCCATACGAGTAATGTATTATTGTGTGAGTAAAATTTGTGTTTAAGATGATATTTTAAGTTCAGATATAATTTTGCATATTTTATTTGACATACTATGGGCAGAAAAACATAACAATAGCAGAGATCTTATTTTCATTCAGCATATTCATAAGTCATTTCGGTATTGTTTTGTTTGCGTAAGAAAGAAACACAATTGCAATTACTACAGTCCTTCTGAATTATCAAAAAACTTCAAATATATATTAACTTATTTGAACAAAACATATCTCACTGTAGTTCTTTCCAAAGATGACAAATTAAAAAGTATTCATATTTTTTTTGCCAAAGTATTGTAGAACTCTTTTTTTATTCTATAATTTATTCCACTTTATTTGAAGAGAAATGAGGAAGAATTATTATGCTACTTTACTGTCGAATACAAAAGTTAATTAAAACAAAAACAATAGAATGATCTTGTTTTAATTATGGAATATCCATTGGTGAGTTAATTGTTCTAATTTAATATCATGTAATGATTTTGTAACATGCAGAGATTAAATTTAATCGAACAATTAATCTTTGTCTTATAAAAAAATTGATTAAATGCGTCTGTTTGAATATAAACTAATCGATTACATTGATCATGTATCATACAAATTGTTTTATTCATATTTACTGTAGAAGATTTTTCTAGAATTTTTTCCAATGACGAAAGAAGATGTTGTCCATAACAAGCACAATAATGATCACAACTCTCATTTTCGGATACAAATACATTATTATAACCTTCAGATGATGACTCTAAACGACGATCTAAACTTATTTCTTCTTCGTTTTCATCATTCGAATGAATATCATATTTAGTAAATCAATAAATAAATTTACAATAAGATTAATAAATAAATCATTTGATGAACATAATAATGCATCATTTGTAAAATATTCAAATAAAAAATGTTGTGTCAAATACCAATTAGCACCAAATACATCTAAAATAAAGATGGTTTAAGAAAAAGAAAGACAAAAAAAACTGAAAATAACCTGAAAGACATTTATCATTAATAATCAATGGAGGTATTTTTATAAATGTTTCTCAAACAGTATCAGATGAAAATGAAGATAATTTTAAAATTAATCCCTAATATGGACATTTACGTTCTTATAAACAAAAGAAATTCAAAAAAAAAAATAATTATTACCATTTACTGAATCATACAAACATGATCGAGCTTTACTAAGAAGATTAATTATAGCACAAGCACATTCATCACTATTTCCATCATCAATAAAATCAAATCTTCTTGATTAATATTTGATGACAAACATAGAGATAATAATTCACTAATTAAATTAAAACTTGCTACTAGACTCATTGGACTAAAACGAGGAAACTTTCTTTTTTTTTAATAAAAAAAAAAACATTAATTAGTTACCGTCTTAATTTTTCAATTAATTCAACAATTCGTCTAGTTAAATGTTCATAATTATATGTTTTATCGATCATTTTAAAAAGTAATCTTTTTCTTTTTTTAGGATTCAAATAAAAAAAAGAAATATTTTTTATTATTTTTGTATAAAGTTGTTTATTAAATAAAACCATAGTTAATAATAAATTTGTAATTCATTTTTGAATATCATTTTCAAATAAAGATAAATTATTTTCTAATAGAAGTTTTTCAATAAAATATAATTCTGTTCGAGTTTGTTCAACAAATAGAAAAAGTTTTCATTGAATTTCAACATTTTCAAGACGAATTACTAAGCGTGTTAATATACGAGTTAAATCATTAATACCAATTGTTAATTTATTAGCAGTTTTTAGAATATTATTTATGTATACATTTATTTTTGTTGTTAATTCATTCGAACCAATTTGTCAATGAATATTGTATAACAATTCCAAATAAAAATATTGTGTTAGAGAACATTTGTTTCTATAAATAACAATATAGAGAATATTCGATTCATATTTTCATCAATATATCAAATAAAGTTGATTACAACATAATATAATTTATAGAATATTAGAAAAGTGTAAATTTTCTCTAATCTTTTATTTTCGTATTTCAATAAAAATCAATTAAGAAAAATTCGATTTTGACATTTCTATTGATATTATCTTAATGTTTATCACTAGAGACGGATTCATCATTTTTTAAAAAATTTCTCTATTAACCCTTAGACTTTTAATAGATTTTATTTAACAAATAATTTTGTTTTTCTACAAAAAACTTTTTTATAAATACTTTCTTATATTATTTATTTATTGTATCGATATGATAAAAATCATTTTTTTATGTCAACTATTTTGAATAGAATGAAAATAAAGAAAACAATAAGATACTAACTCATAAATGCACCATTGATGTGATGAAAGCATATCTTCCAAACTAAATGATGAATCAAAATTAAATTACTTAGTAACAAATGGTAAAAGTTTATCTAATGTTAATGTACAATCAATTCCATTAAAGGGGGGGGGGGGGGGGGGCTTCCTCAGAAACGAACTTTGCTAATTTTCATCCGATTTCAACCAAAATCTCAGAGAATGTTAGTCTTGACTAGAATAGCTTATGGTTAAAATATCTTCCCCAAATCTCAAAGAAATACACAAGTTCTAGTCAATTCATTACCCCTAACGCGGACAAGGATTTCACAATAAGGATACGAGCTAACAGGCCCTGGTGGTTTCCAAGTTGTAGAGTGCCCTTAGGGCTAGGACTTAACAAGATCCGATTTTTGAATTTCTATTTATTTGATTTTTAAAGAATGTTTTTCGAAAAATATTCAAATTCGGGATACTAATAGAAATGAACTATCTAAGTTTTTTATTTCAGCAAAAGAGAAATTTAAAAATCGGAGCCTGTTAATTCCTAGCCCTACATGTCTCCTATATAATAAAAAAAATTATCACTTTCATGTCGAATTGTTATGGAGAAAAACCTGTCTGCGTAAACTG
>CAJNOP010002265.1:0-18862 GCA_905250075.1 Rotaria sp. Silwood1 | reverse complement strand
TCTGTGAGGTGTCAAATACATTTTTGACTAACTTTTTCTTAATTTGAATGGTTAACATCTATGAATGATAAGAAAAATTCCTTTCGATCGTTTGAATCCTAAAAGGAATGAAGGTCTGCAGAAAAGTTATTTCATTAGGTGGCAGCTTTTACGAAATTCGAACTGAATTAACAAGAGTATTTTTCTATACGAGTTTGATCTGTCTGAAATAAATAAATATCTCATCGTAATACTTGAAACAAACTATACTACTGATTGCCTAGATTATATTCAAAGCAGAGATCTATTGACAATATATTTGATATTGTAATTTTAGTGCCTGGACGTTTGGAAATATGAAATCACTCGGAAATGGGGCTTATTACAATATTGCTATCAATAACAAGTATTATCTAATTCAACAAAACTGGAATGCAAAACTTCAGATATGTGCAATGTCTGCCTAAGTTATGTCTTGATATATTCATCCTGACATAAAAGACTGATTTTTTTCAAATTAATCTATGTGATAAAAGACTAAGCTGATGCATTTAAAAACAAGAAAATAGTAATAATCGTATAACTCTTGATTTTTGATTTCTTTTTATACTTGTGGTGGATTTTTTATAACAATGAAATTATATCTAAAATAAACTGTTTTCTACACAAAAGTTAATCTTTATGGTCAATATGTATATTTCTCACAAAAAAACATTATCACTAATAGACCCGATAAACAGATTCTGATGAGCACTCGGTGATATCCAACTGTCAAAATCGGTAGAGATTTACGCCCTGGTATGTTGACAAAACTCGTGTAGATTTTCACTAACATTTTGAGATCTCCAAAGAATCCTGATATTATGAAAACGTCTGTCATTGGAACTTCGTTAAACTATAGCTGAAAGACTGTATGAGCTGTGAAATGTGAAAATCTGTCGTGGTTATTTAGTGAATTTTTTAATGAAATTATAAATAGTAATTAGACATAGTACCATTCCAGTAACTGTTGCTAATATTAAAATGCCATGTCACAGTGAGAAATTTGGATTTGCAATACAGAGATAAATGAAAATTCTCGAGGCAGGGTCATTTGGTCAGAGACTGTTTGTTTATAAAAAATGAAGATTACCTATAAGATCCTAACAAAGCTTTTTGAAGATGCAAATAATCCGTACTGACTAGCAGTTTGAAGGAATGTTTGAATGAGAACTTTCGGCTGGAAAAGCGTGTATATTAAAATTTTTCTTTTCTTGCAATAAAGCCCTCGGACAAACAAATCAGACTCGAAGATTTTTGAAAAAGTTCAAAATTTCGACTTTTCGATCATAAATACTTCTAAGGTCACTTTCGTAAATTGTTAGAAAAGTTAACATAGCATGATGATTTAGCTCACTTGTTCTTTTCTAGAAACACAAAAACTTGCATTAAAGCAGCTTTTATACATAAACAAACATTCATACCAAGTTTTCTAATGGCTTTTCTGAACTAAAAGTTATACAAAATATTCATTTCGTGAATGATTTGGAACTAAGCATAATATGCTGCTTTTGTTTCAAAAATAAACATCATATGACTTTTTTTTGACATGCATTCAGCTCCTTAAAAATATAGAATCTCGTTCGTTGTGTGAGATATGTCACAATTGAACTCAGTTTTAGAAAAGTTATGTTTAAAAATACTTGTAGTGTGAAGAAAAAAAATTGTGAGTCACATCATAGTATTTGTTTTCGATATGAACCATACAATCGGGTACAGTTAAACTTATACTGTTCATATAAGTTACAGTTATTCATCGCACATTTAACCTGTAACCTTATAAACTAAAGTAAAAGTCGAAAAAATCATTTAATCTACATTAGGATAGTTCTCTTACTCTTTCAGAAGAATAGGTAGTTAAAGGTCGAAAGGAAAAATGTCGAAAGAGAAAATGTCGAAAGGCAAAATGTCGAAAGCAGATTGTCGAAAATCTAAATCCTTGTTGGTCACAGATTTCGCCCTCACCCTCACTTTTGTGCTCTGTGAATGTGTACCGTATTACATTCTATTGATCAAATCTTAGAAAAAGTTTTTCATCAAGGATTTACAAGGATTTACAGGGGTTCATAATTTTCGACATTTTGCTTTTCTACATTTTTTTTTCTATATTTTCACTTTCTACATTTTCCTTTCGACATTTTGACACTTTATCTTTCAGAAGATTAAAGTTATCAGTATATAGTATGATTATTTATGAAAAACAATAATGAATCAGTAGTATAACTGGCGTGTTGTCTTTTTTTGTTTGTTGTGTACACTGAGCTGTTGATATATGTTTCAACATAACTTTTGATTTAACAATTCTATCGAAAAGATAAAATAAAATGACTAAATCAGTGTGAGTAACACACTCATCAATTTAGAGGGGTAACTTAAATGAATTATATTGTGTGTAAAAGTAATGATCACAGTAAAACATTAAACAAATGAGTCATGTTATGAAATAATAATAATGGATTTATTAAAACTAAGAATTTGCTACTATTTTAAAGGATAGGTAATGTTTTGTAGCGAAATCGATTCAATTGAATTTTAATGATTGTTTCGTTCTGAAATAAAAAGATGATGTTAGAAACTATAGCCATTATTTTTTTGAATTATTTGAGTAGATGTTTACAGGTTTAGAATCGGATTGTTCGTTGGCTATAAACGTGTGTGTAGTTTATCAGGAAAAAAACTGGCAGTGTTTGAATTCACAAAACGTTTGTTCAAATAGACAAAAACGGCATTTTGTGACCAATTTTCAGTAAATTCGGTCGTAATAATCATCGTTTTAATCAAAATCGATAGCATATTCAGGATTAGCACACGAAATGGTGTTGATCTATATGTATTTCAAACTTTTCCCATAACTCTTACTTTCGGTCAAAAGTGGAGTCCTTCTCTTCTACAGAATTAGCTCAAAATAAGTTGAAAAACAAATGAACCAGAACAATTTGAAACACGTATTTATTAATGTTCTTTTCTGTGATGATTCAGCATATGCTATCTGTTTTGATCGAAAAGACGATTATTACGATCGAAATTGCTGACCACTGGCGACAAAACGTTGCTTTTGCCTATTGAAACAAAAGTATATTGAGTTCAAACATGCTCACTGCTTTTTTTTTCTTGATCAATTAGACATAGGTTTATAGCTCATGAGTGATCCAATCCTAAGTCCGTAAACATCTATTTATACCTTTTTAAAAATTGAAGGCATAGTTTCTATCATAATATTCCTTATTTCTAAACGAAACAATCACTAAAATTTAATGGAACTGCTTTGATTGCGAATGGTCATCGATCATTCATTGAAAGACAACATCTAAAAGAAAAAAAAAGCATTTCGTCTATTAAACGAGTGATGAATGCATATGATTAATAAAGGTTGTTCTTGATGAGATCAACTTTTTCATCACGGAAAGAATTGCTATACAGATGGTTCAAAGTAGATTAGGACAGAGCATTAATTATCTAGTCAAATGAAAATGGTCATTTTAGTATGCAAAATTAAAGAATTTTCTTATCCTTAACATACACCACTCTTCGATATTCTTATTTTTACTCTACGCTACAGAGTAGGATAACTTTGCACATTTCTAGTTGAAAAATTGGAGAGATTTGTTTTTGTATAATATTTCTCATATTATTTATTTTACTTCACAAAAGTAAAGAAAAAAAACGTTATATCATAAAGGGACTTGTTTTTTATGCGCATTTTAACACGAAGAAATTTTACTAATAAATTGCATTGATTTTAGTAAACTATTTTCACAAGTACTCATGTCAATTAAAATGACAACTTACTACTGATACATACATTCATTGTCATTGATCGATTTATGATATAAAGTTTATTAATAAATCATCAGAGAGCTTTTCAAGCGTCTATTTTAATAAATTAAAAATTCATTTTAGTGTAGATCCGAAGATAAATAATTTATTGAATACCAATCTAATCGAAGAATTAATCTTATTATTGTATACTTTTTACTCGCCTGGCTTTTGAGTAATGACATCAAAAATGAATAACAAAATATATATTTCATGCAAGTTTTTTCTATCTATATAATTTTATATTAATCCACATACAAAATAAAACAAAAATGCTTTCATCCGAAAACACGAGAAAAAGATAAATATCATTAACAAAAGGAATCTTAGTTTGTAAAAATTACGTCAAAATTGTTCTTATATCTCTCCATGATTTTCTTTCCATGTCGACCGAATCATTACTCTCACGTTCAACTACTTGTTTTAATAAACTTTCAATTTCATTAGATAATGTTGATGTAACACGTTTTCGTAATTGTAATAATTCATCTCGAGTATAATGATATCTTATTGATTTCTTTTTTTCATTCAACATGAAATTTTGTTGTTGAATAGCTAATAATGATTCAAGTAAAAGAGCTGCACCTTCTATTTGTTCAGCCATAGATAAAAGTGAATGATAACATGATTGAGTATTCTCAACAGAAAAGGTAACATTTGACAAATGACTTGATCGGATATTCGAAGCCATTTGAGTAATATGTGTACAAAGAAACATGATACGATCAATATCTTCATCAAGTTGAATAAGTGAAGATGAAATTTTCATTTTAGCCATAATTATAATGAATGATAAAAATATACTTTGATTGAATAATAAAAATCAAACCAATTGTATTTCAAATCAATTCATTCTTTTAGTTTCCTCAGGTAATAACTTCTTATCACAATATAAGAATTTTTCATTTAAACGTCTCACGTGTTTACAAATAAACACTTATATTATTTAATATTTACCTGACGACGAAAAAAGTAGTCGTTAGAAAAAGAAAGAAAAATTTACATACGAACGAAAAAAAAAACGGTCTGCTGTATATTTACATTCTACTTCTCAGGTGGTCATTAAAAAACAAATAAGAAATAATAAAATTATTATTATTATTTTTTTTTAAGATGCTAGATTATTACATCTGAAAACTGCTTATTTAATACATAGAATAAAAATAGAAAAAAAAAAAAAGTCATATTTGATATTCTTCATTGAATAAAATTTACAAACATATAAAATTAAAAATGAAATTTTTTCATAACATTTATCTTTGGTAATGTTGATGTTAATGTTGTTGATGTTGTTGTACTACTGTGTGATGATTGTCGTCTAATAAGTAATTTCATTGAAATTTTTTGTTTTAAATTATTTAATATACGTTTTGAACATAAAAATCCAAAACAAATAAATACTCCAGGTAAAGAATTAATTATTTCAAATATTAACCATGACCATGTTTGTCTTATAATAAGAGCAAAAATTAATAAAAACCATTGAATACCCATTAATGATGCTAAACGAACATAGATAAATATTAAATTATTATTTATTGTATTTGAAGAAGATGTTACATTAACTAATTTAGCTATTTTATGTGAATGATAAATAGCTAAAAGAGTTTTAATAAATAAAATTGTTATTATTATAAATAAACAACCAATAGGTAAAAGAAAGAAAATAATCATTGCATTTATATTTGATATTGAACAATAAATTAAACCATATGATGGAGAAAATTTTGATTGTGGAATAATAAATTGTATTAAACATGCTATTAATATAATACTACCAGTTGAACAACAAACAAGAATATTATAAACGATTAAACGAGGATAATTTTTATCAATTTTATCTTGTTGTATTGTTTGATGATTAAATGTTGAATGAATATGAATAGATATAATTAATAACCAAATAAATGAAGATAAATAACAATAATGAATTATTATAGCTGATAAAAAACAAATAGAATTATATTTAGTTAAATGTGAAGTAGAAATAAATGTTAATTGACCAATAAATAATGATATAGAAAGAAATAATAAACATTTTCCAGGTAAATTATGTAAAGAAGGAATTAAATAAAAAATCATACAAAATAGAAGAAGACATCCGAGAGAGATTGAAGTACAAATTACAGATAATATATTACGATAAAATGGTAATGAAGGTGTAATAATTAATGATGGTTCTAAATTTTTCCATCGATCAGCACAAAAAACAATTACATTGTTACTAATAAAAACATATTCATCTTTTATTAATAAAATCGAATCATTAGCAAGATATATACTTCCATTATTATAATAAATTTTATCATCTGATTGAATTAATGTTTGAATTGGATATGAACATTTCATTGAAATAATAAATTGTTGATTTGAATTTGTAATTTGTGAACATTTTTTTTCAAATAAATCATAATATTCATTTAATTTTGTACAATTATAACTAATTGAATAAATAAAATTAGGTATTGTATTATTATTTAAATAACGTTGAAGAAGATTTGGATCAAATAATATTGAAAGTGGATTAATACGTATCTGTGGTAACAATGATAATGATGAACGTAAATATGGATCTAAACATGTTATTTCATCACTATTATTTATATGATTACATTTAGCACAATAATAATTATGATAAATAATACTTGAATTTTGTACATAACGATAAGCTGTACCAAATGATGAACAATTTTGTGCTAAATCAATTGATGTATCTAAAGGACACGTTGGCGGAAGAGATTTTTTACAAGGACGAATAAAAACTGATGGTTGAAAATTATCTTGATAATGAGGATAAATAATAGTTTTTAAACAATTTTTTGTTAAATTATGAATATAATATTGTATGTCTTGATAATTATTTATAATTACATTATGTTTATCAACAATATTTTTAGAACAATATGTTTTATATTCCCAAAATTTTATATTTTCATTTGCATCATTATTACAATAAGCACAATAATAATTTCTATATGTTATATTTGTTTGTATACTTGTTACTGGAATAAATAATATTGGATTATCATTAAATATTTGATTATTTAAATTTCGACATTGTACATCAACTTGTGAACCAATATATATTGATAAACATTCTGTACGCATCCAAACAAATAAATTATTATGTAAAGGATTTTCATTCCCTATTGTTGGTAAAATATAATCTATACATTCATAATTATTTGTTAATAATTTTGTAGGATAACAACAATCACCATATTGTTCACAAACTGAATCACAAAAACAATTTCGTGATTGTATAAATAGTTCATCTTTATAAATTGATGGAGATATATAAGATGAATTTGTACATGTATCACGAATTAAACATTGTTGATTATTATTAAATGTAAAACAAAATTTTAAAAGAAATATAATAAGAAGAAAATGATTACAATGAAACATTTTAGTCGAATGAATATATCGTTTTGATTTTATTAAATGTCAATTTTGACGATGTTCGTTCTTGGTTTTTTTTTTTTTGTTAACTATACATGGTAAATATCGACTTCGATTTTTCTTTATCGTCTGTTATATGATTGATGATGATCAAAAAATAAAAAATGAAGAAGAGCAAAGAAATAAGATTATATTGACTTAAACGCCAACTTGCTTTTGTAAGACAACAATTCTATAAGGATAATTATGTCATTGTTGATTTGATCAATCATGAAACAAATAGAAAAATCAAGAAAATATGATAATAACACTAGAAATATTTTTATCTAATCGGCAGTATTGATCATTATTATTAACCCTTTGGGGGCAGGAAGCACATATGTGTGCTTTATATAGTACAGTAACCCGTCCCCAAAGGGTTAAGGAAATAAGATTATATTTGCAGATATATAGAGATGACTTAGCAATGAAGTCAATAGGGATTTTGGATAACACAAGATAAGTGTTAAAAAGAAGTAGAAATCTGAAGTTGTCAATATTTTAAAGTGTAATGTGAGAACTATTGATCTATTCGATTATTAATCATAGTTTTCTATCAATTGATTATAATCATAATTATGTTTATGAAAAAAAAAACATCGAACTGTTCATTCTTTTGAATTTATTATAGATTGAAACACTAATAATTGAATGTATTTAATAAATATAAAACATGCAATATACATATATATAGCACAAGCTTGAAACATTTACAGAATTATATCAAGAAGTTCAATAATTTGAGCAAAATGACAGAGAATTATTTATATATTTTCAATATTATACTAGAAATATCGTTATTCAAGAAAGAAGTGTTTGTGATATACCATAGAGAACAGAAGTGAAAAATGTCTGATTAGATTTTTTTTTTCTTGACCATCCATTGTTTATATTATTCTTAGTTTTATAAGTCAAAAATCTATCTGACTAAGCAAAGAAATGTTTTCCATAGTTTATGATATGCAAGACAGTGATAAGCATATAATGGAATATTCTTTGGGATATCAACATGGGAATAAACAACATCATAAAGTTATTAGTCTCTGTAAAGAATTTTTTCTGTCAATAACTGTTATCCTTATAGTCTTAAGGACAACTATATCTCTCCCAAAGATGTTCCTTAGTTAATTATTTTCTTATCGAATTGAAAATCTATTGAGTATGTCTACATCAAAACATGCATAATGTTCTGAAATTTGAACTAGACAGTCTTAAAACACTAAGGTTAAGATCATTTATGAACTTTTAAAGCTCTAAAGAAAACATTCTTTTCAAATTTTCAACATCTATTTAGATTTAAAAAAAAACTTTTTTAAACTAAAAGTTATAAAAATAAACGAGATACAAATACAAGAATCTTTAAGAAAACTTTAAAAATTGAACACAATAGTAAATCAAGTATCTTCTACTTCGAAGAAGCGTCTATTGCAAACCAGAAAAATTATTTAAATGTTAACAAATAGTCAGACATATGTAGGGCGTAAAAAAACATGTTTTTTTTCTTAAATTTTAATCCTTGAATCAATAAGAAAATCTACTTGTACTTTATAATAGCTTAATGAAACATTCTCATACTATGATTAATCGATATATATATATATATATAACTATAAGATTTACACCAACAAAATCAAGCCAATAATAAAATGTTTCATTAACTGTTGTAAATTAACTTATATATCATGTTTTATCTTAATAAATAAATGTTTTCTTTTGATTAAATCGAATCAGTCCGTAAGATCCGAAAGAAAAATAATAATAATAAAATGCAACGCAGTAGTACACCAAAATAAGCCGCAATACAGAACAAAAAAGAAACAAAGATACATATAAATTGATCGGCAAAAACAAAACAAAAAAGGAAACGAACAGTAGGATTTAAGATTTAGAAAAAAGCAAAAGAGACACTAAAAACAAACGTTTATTGTTCATCATCATTCATTTGTAGATCAGCCCATCCATCTTGTTGTCCTTGAATACCAGCTGCAATACCTTGTAAAGCAAGTATTAAATATTCATGCAAATAACAAAAATCAAATTTTTCTTCATTTAATAAATGATTTCGTGAACATGATGATGCTAAACGTAATAGATGATGATACATTGTTGAAAGATATTCATCATATGTCCATTGATTATAATCATCACCATCATATGGCCAATATGATAGAAAATTTTTTATTGATGAATAATAATTTTCTGATGATTGTCCTTGTCGTATAATTAAATTTGAACAATCAAATGGACCTTCTTCATTTGTTTCATAAACAAATTTTGTTAATATATGTTGCCAACAATGTTGTTCATTAATTATTGGTTTTTTCTTTATTGATAGACTATTATTATTATTTGTATTAAATACACGTTGACGATATAACCTAAAATATTTCATTAGTTTTTTTTTTTAATAAAATAAAATAAAATATTTTTGTTTTTTTTTGAAATAAACTAACCAATTATGAATAATTTCAATAAAACATATTTCAATAAGATGAATATGAATATTATCATATTCAACACCTGTTGTTGGATCATCTAATCGTAAAATAATTTCTTTATTTATAATTGTTAAGTCTTCTGTATTATCAATAAATTCAACATAAAATCGAAGTTCTCTTCGTTCAACTAATCCCATAAGTGCATTTTTCATTACACGAGCTACTATTGCATGTTCACGTAATTGTACTATTGGTCTATCAATGGCTAAATAAATTAATCACTATTAAATATATGTATTTAATTTCTTAATAAATTTAAATTACCTTTAGCCATAACTGCTAAATTTCTTTGTCGAAGTTGAAGTAGAAGACGTGAAAATAACCAAGGAAAGGAGAGAATACGTTTTGGATGCTGTGCTTGTTCATATTGATAACAAACAACATAACATGCACTAGCTTTGGCTAATTTTTCATCTAGATAAGAAATTTCTCCTTCTTTTTTCATATTCATTATTGAAGATCCAAGTCCACTCATAGATATTCGTAAACGTTCAGCTTCTTCTTTTGCATTAAATTCCGCATAAAATAATGTTTTAATTCTATCCATTAATGTTTTTAATTCAACTTGTGCAGAATCAGCAACATCAATATGTTTTGACATACATTGTTGTTGTTGTGAATCAAAACGACATATTAAATCAATATCAGATACAAAATGATATGCAAACATTATATTTAATAATGCATCACGATATGTTCGATATAAATCTAATGCTGATGATGTATATCGATGATAACTTGGATGTATAAGATGTACATCAACAGGTACATGTTCAATTGTTGATAATATATTATATGATGGATCTTTTTCTTCTGGATGATAAGCTGAATGATTTATAATTGACCATATTGATTGAGAACGAATTATTGAACGAAATAATTTACCAAGTACATGTTCACTTGGATAAAGATCAAATTGATCTTTATCAATATAATCTGGTCTTTTATAATCTAATTTTGTATTTAATTCTTTTATTTTTTGTTCACTAAATGGATGTTTACCAGTTTTACCAGCATCTAATTCTTCTGAAATAGCTGCTGCTATAGCAACACATTCATCATGTTGTACACCTAATTTATCAACATAAGCTAAATGTGTACAACATAATTTTCCTAAACAATCTTGTTCTGATATTGTTAAAACAACATCAACAATATCATCACGTGTTATTGAACGTGATAATGGTATAGGTGGTTGTTGAGAATCATAATCATATGGTTCAAAATTTTCTGTATTTGGTACAAGAAGATCAAGCCAATAAACAGCATATTCATCACCATCAAGATCAGAACCACTTATTTCATTTGAATGTGGTCTTTTACCTTTTTGAGGAAATACAATACAATCACGTAAATGTCTTAATTCAGGTTTATCAATAGCATTAAATGTTCTCATATCACCTGGATGATGACATGGATGTTTAGTTACAACAACACGAATATTATTTAATATTGTTGTTTCTGTCCATTCATGTTCGTTAGATATTTGATCATCTAAATCATTTATATTTGGAGAATTATTTTGTGATTGACATTGACGATAAAGACTTTTAGAACGTAAATTACTAAATTGAACAAATACTTCACCATATTCCTATTTGAAAAAAAAATAAAAATAAAAATAAATAATATATTTTTTTTTGTTGTTGTTGCTCGTACCAAAACTCCATATTCATCAACAACACCAATAAGATTTCTAGCTGATTGTTTAGGTATACGTGTACGTGATTTTTCTTTCATTTTAATTAAATCATGATGAATAAATGTAACAATTAATTGACGAAAAAATGGTTCTTCAGCTAAATTTAATTGTCCATCAAGAAATAATTCACGTAATGGAAAAAAATTTCGTGTTAATTTATCATAAAGAAAATCATATGTTACGGATGGATATAATAAAGATTCAATTAACCATAAATGATGTTCTTGTTGTAATAATAAAAAAATTACATCATGAACATGACGATGTGAAAGTAAAACAATTGTTTGACGATTTAAATAGAGTGGACCTAAGAAAAATAAAATAAATTTGATCATAAATTTGTTGTTTTTTTTTTTTGTTCTTTGAAAACTTTTTTACGTGGTGCAGATATACGACATGATTCAAGTATATCATGATCTGAACTAAATTTACGCATTGAATGACGTAAAACAAGTTGTTGAGGACATTCATTCAATTCAGGACATACAGAAAGAACACCTTTACAACCACCATATCGAATTTGCATTACACTAAATGGATAATGAAGACCAAGTTTGTTTTTTATCTATTTAGAAAAAAAAATAAAATAAAATCATTTTATATTCCAATTCGAAGAAACAGATTTCAATAAAAATTACAAATGAAAATTGTATTGACATATAGAATTAATACTGCAGACAATCTCTCATAGCATTACTATTAATAATTTATTATATATATTCATTTAACGTATTTTTCATGAATCAAAAGTTATGCTTTTGAAAATACAACTTTAATAAAACTAAAACAGGAGTCAGAACTGAGGATAAGTAGAATGGTTTCTTCGTACTTTTAACGTTGTAACACTCTCTATACAGTATATGTTGTACCATTTTATAGTTTGAGATGTGCAAAATGTTTATACGCAAGCAAGAGAACATTGCAGCACAAGGCAGTCCAGAGGATTACTGTAACCGATGCAGTACCTCAGATTACAAAAAGCCTTAATAGATGAAAATTGAGTGTGCAAATCTTCACTACGAAAAATGAAGCTAATGGCTCGTGAGTCGATTTTTATTCCTTTTCTATAAAACAAAGAAAAGCGGAGAATCTGCTTTAGAGACTGACGTAACCATATGCACCGGTGATTTCGTGTTGGTTAGAAATAGTGGCGGCGCCAGGGGTGGGCCAGGGTGGGCTGAGCCCACCCTGATTTACATCGAGCCCACCCTGAAAGATTTTGAAAGCTATGTAAAAAGAACACTTTGTGTGGGTTAGGGTGGGCTCAACCCATGATGAGCCCACCCTGAACTGAAATCCTGGCGCCGCTACTAGTTAGAAATACTAATGATAGGTTCTATAATGTTTATAATTATCCAATTTTATTCAAGAAAAGTTGTTAGCATAATCTCTGTCGGATTAAAATGTGAAAAACGATGTAGTTGCTATTACTAATTACAAAGAAATTGATTTATTCTATCTATTTTGGAACACGTTTCTTTACTATCCTTGTACTTAGTCCTTCAAAATACTATCACGAAGTACTTCATATATTAGAACGAGTCATTAATGATATATATATAGTCTTTGATCGTATATCAACAACATCTGTCGCGATCTATTCGGAAGATAAAGGGCGGATAGGGTCCGAATTTATACTTCAATACTTCATCTCTTGTTTTAAATCGTATTTCACAAAAGACATAAATAGATACATACTGAAAACCTTCATCTCAATCTCAGTATATGTCTACGCATGACGAAGTGAAACATAATACAAATTTTAGTTTCTATTTCAAACATGTACTGTAAACTTGTTTCTTATGCTTGTTTCTTTAACTCATTTTCTTATAGTTACAAAAGACTTTTGATTTTAATTTTCAGACATCATTAATCAGTATCTATGATTTGAATTTAATCTTTCTGTCTAATTTTCTTCATATCTCTATTTTATACAAAATGTTTTGAAGAAAAAAGAACGACGAACCTCATCACGTAATATGGTCGACATTGTTCCACAACCATCTGTAAAATTATATTTTCCATCAGCTGTTTCAACATCATTAATATATTTTACATATTCTGCTGGAATCTAAATAAAATCAAATATATTTATTTTCTAGAGAAAACAATAAGTTTTCTTTTCTTATAAACCTGAATTGTTTCTTCTGTACTTGTAAAACATTGTGCAATACGTGCTGTATGTTTAGCAACAACACGTTCACTATCGAAATTACCCATCCATAAATAACTTTCTTCAAAGGAAAGATTTTTATATTCATCAATATTATTTGTTGATACATTATGATGATAAAACCAAAATTGTTTTTGTTTTAATTGTGATTGTGAATGATGTAAATATTTATAAAGACGATTTGGTACTATTGTAAAACCATCAACTAATAATTGTTTTAATTTCCAACGTATTTGTCGAAAATCAAGTGGATATAAAACACCACCATCTTCTTCACGAATTTCCACTAGAAATAAAATTAATAAAAAAAAAACAAAAAAAAAAAATAATCGATTTTTAAAATTAAAGATTTTTCTTTTTTTTTACCTAATGCAAAATTAAATGGTCCACCAAATTTTTTTTCTCGTAAAACTCGATTTGTTTTACATAATTTTAAAGGTTTAATAATAATTGTTGTTGGTGTTAATGTTACACTGGGTACATATTGATAATTTTTTGGTGGTTGTTTTATTGTTGTTTTTAATACAAATGTTTGTCGTTCTTCAGCGCGTATGCGTGCTTGACGTGATAAATAATCAATTAGTTCTTCATATAAATCAACAAATAAATGTTCTTTTGTACGTCTCCATAAATGTATACATGTATGATAAAAATCTTCATCATCTTCAATAGTATACATTTTCGCTGTAAATAATGGTGTTACACGTTGATGAAAACGATAGCCAAGTGAAACAAGAATCGACCAAGCATAATTTTTGATAAATGAAGAAAACGATGGTTTTAATGGACGAAGAATTAAACCAGGTGATGTTTGAATGGATCCATAAGTAATAGCTATATAATTTCTTGAAAAAAATGATAAAAAATGTGAAAATACAAGTTTGATTTCATGTAAATGTCTTGTTAAACTTTCTGAATGAGCATTATTATCCATTTTAATTAAAAGACGAAATGTCGAACATAATGGTCGTGATTCTCGTGGTGCAACACGTATAAAATTATCTAAACCAGGTTTTGTTCGATCAGGATCTATAAAATAAAAAACAAAAGTCAACATGACATCAGAACTGCTTTTTTCTTTGAGTCTGTAAAGAAAAAAAAAACGAAGAATTGAACTCACTATAATAATCAATACAATTAGCTTTCATATTAAGATAAATTAAAAATCCATCATTTAATGTATTAATAACAGCACAATTATCAATAAAATCTGATTTAATTCTTTTTCTATATTCTTCAAATGAATTATCTGTTGAAGTTTTTTGATAATCAATATCAAAATGATTTTGATAAAATATCATTTTCCATGTTCGAATATTTCCATTAAATTTTTTAATTGTTTCAAAACAATGAAATGATCCTAATGAAACTAATGAACCAAAACTCATTTCAACATAAATATCTTCATTAAGTAAACAAATTTTTTTATCAAATTCTATTTCATTATCTTTTATTTCAAATGGATTAAGTAATGAATCAATAAATTCAAATTTAATTGATAAATTTAATTCATTATCAATTATATTTTCATCTAATTTTAATGGTATACGTGGAAATGTAAACCAAAAAAGATCATTTTTAGTTAATTGAAATTGTTTTAATTTATTTATACATAATGATAGTGTTGATGATTTTGAATCGGCTAATATAAATGTATAAGCATCAAGACCACCAAGACACCAAAGATCATGTTCAACTTGAACTTTTGTATTATTATTATTATTATTATTATTCATAATTAAATCAATATTTAATTGTTCAAACATATGATAAAGATTATTAAGACTTGTTGATGCACCATCAACAATTAATATTATACGACTTGGACAAGTGTTTAATGATGAATTTATTATAGGTTTAATGGAAAAATCAATTAATGGAGATATTTTAGTAGATTTATAAGATGATGAAGTTGATTGTGAACATGGTGATAAACTTTGATTTGAAATAGACTAAAGAAAACTGATTTTATTGGAAAATTTCATCTACAAGAAGAAGAAGTATAATACTTACAGATGTAGATGTCGATGGAGAAACACATTTCAAAAGAGCACGAAACCAATTTTGATCTTGATTACATTTCGTCTGAAACTGTTAACAAATTCTTTTTTTTTTTTAATTTAAAAAAAAAATACTCTTTTGTTTTTTACTTTAATTGTTGAATAATAATAATTATTATTATTATTTTCTTGTTTTTGTTGTGAATATCGATGTGAACGAAGAAGTTGTCGTTGACATTGATTTATATGAATTTGTTGTCGAATACGAGTTGACAAACGTTTTAATTGTAGTTGTTGTTGATAATGATGAATATTATTATATGATAAATAATTATATATATTTGTTGAATGAGAATAATAATATCGATTATAGTTAGATAGACTATTATTATAATTATTATCTCGACAATGAATATATTTGAGCTCTCGCATTATACTAAACTGATGTCAGTGCTCGAATTTAGACTAAAACAATATGTGATATAACTGATTTTTATTTTGAATGGTGTCTATCATATATAGAAATGAAAACGTACTGATCATTCTCCCTTTCACTCTCTCTCTCTCTCTCTCTCTGTCGGCCTTGTACTTAACTAGGCTAATATAGATATATCATGTATCTATGATATGAAGAAAAGGAACGATAAATATTCGAGGGTTTTTTTTTTATTCTAGAAAACAACAACTAAACAGATGCTATTTGATAAATAGCTATGTAATCAGAAAAATGGTGAAATATATGAATCATTCGATGATTATCAGGGAAATTTTATTTCAACGACAAACGAATAAATGACCTCAAATACAAATAAATAATATTTTCAACGATTATAAATACATATCGATCAACAAATACAATTCATAGAAAAAATATTGATTTTCATAATTGACAAATTTTCGGTAACATTTTAACAACAGAAAAATCTTTATTTTTTTTTAACATCAAATTTTAATAAAAACGATTAATTCAAAAAAATTTATCGGATAAAAATATTTTCTTTTTCAATTTGTAATCATCATATACAATAGTTGAACATCAAATCAATGTTTTAAAGCTTTATTGTTTTTTTTTAGTTACTTCATTCTCCAGACTTTTTTATTCAATAGTAAATTTGCTTTCATCATTATTAGAAAAAAAAAAAAAAGATTTTTTTAAAATAAAAATCCTTGAACCAGAACATATTTTACTTATTAAATATTAATATAAACACCACTAAACAATACATAATAAATGCTAGTTTAAATATTAGGCAAACACCAGACAACATATGTTACACTGACACAAGAAAAAAGACATCATATATATATATCTCAATATTTAAATTTCGTAATTACGAAATTTTCGAAGATAATCATTATTTGGTTCAGCTGATTCCCATTGTGGACGTGTTTTTCTTACATCTAAAACATATTTATAGAAAACATTTGAATTCATAAAAAAAAAAGAACATTGTTCTTTTACTTTTTTCAATATTTTCTTCCTTTTTTTGTTCTTCTTTATTCAGTTGAACGTTTTCAATCATTGGTTCCTTTTTTGTTACCATCCAATGGAATGTCTAGAATGAAAACAAAAAAAAAACGACAATGATTATTATTCATATCACTTCACACTGAGTCTACTGAATGATTCAGTGTTAAATTTCTTTTTTTTTTTAAGAATAGTTCAAACACCTATATTTATATTCTAATTTATTTCTATCACGAAAAATAATTAATCTATTCACACTATGAATAACATTTTTCTTTTTTTTTTTTTTGAAATTTCTTTAATGATCAATGATCTGTATCATTGTTCTTTTTTTGTTAGACTTTGAAGTCTTTAACGACTTCTGTTCTTTTCTATTGAATATATAGACAATCAAATTTTATTTTCATATTGATTAGCAAAGAAAAATTTCTATTTTATATGTTATTCTCTTGAAAATCAAACAAATGTAACAACCATGACTTATGAAGCCAATAAACAATATTTATAAAAGTATACATTATTTGATATCTATCACACACAATACTAAAAACAGAATGGTCATTTGTCATATTTGACATATTCAAGTGATGATAGTATATATAGTTAAAATAGCAATGTTTTTTTTTCTTTCTTAATTGATGAAAAGTTAGCTACGACGAAGATAACTAATATCATTAGAGTATAACACGTATAGAGAAATAGATTTTGTAGAAATATTCAACATTGTTTTGGAATGATCTTACTATTGTGTGTTAGAAATGAGTTGAAAGTAAAGGATGAGTATAGATTAAATCTCATCTTGCAACAGGATACTCTGGATCTTCTATTACGTTCAAGCATACGAAGATTTCAGGAGGATTTTCTATTGTGTTTCATTTATTATTTTCATAATTTTTAATTAAAAAAGTTTTTCAAAAAATCAAAACGATTTTGAAGATTTTTGCAAAAGAAATTTTTAGAATTTTGAACTTAGTCTTTTTTAAGATTTTCATCTCAAAACTTTGAAAACTAGATATATTTTTATCAGAATATATTCATTTAAAATTTTCAATTTGTATAAAATCTAATTAATAAATGGTTATCTTTCATTGTACAGTGCGGTTTATAATAATAGTTTATCTGAGACTTATCTTTGAGATGATTTTCAATAGTGTCGAGCGTTTCAACCGAAAAATAGTAGTGATCATGATTAACGAAACATATTTTGTACTCTCCGACTAAATTCGTCATTGTTCACTGTATGTAGTACGTGTTTATCCAGTTTTTGCTTGAGGCATCAAAAATTAGACAAGGATATTATTTTGTTGCGAAGACAAATTAGTTTTTCTTTTTTTATAATCGAACACAAATGAGTTCATTTTTGAGGCTGCACTAAGGAAAAAGAAACGGACATTTTCATTGATTGGATAGACGTCACATCACCCGCATTCTTCCGGTTGATCGACTTCGATACCCCTCTAGTGGTAGTTCTGTACATTCTAAGTGTATTTATATGTAGCAGATTTTATTCAAATTTTTTTTTTCCACATATAATAGAATTTACTGAAGTAACATTTTTTTATAGATATTCGCAGGCTGAATTATAATTAGACAACGATCAAATTATCATTTTTGATAGACTTCTATTGAAGTTTTGTTTTTCAGTATAGAAAAAAACTTAACCGCTTTGATATAATGACATAATGATAAGTGTTAGATTATTTATATGCACGAAATCTATAATGATGAAAGATCATTTTTTTTTCT
>CAJNOP010002264.1:0-18890 GCA_905250075.1 Rotaria sp. Silwood1 | reverse complement strand
CAGATTCTATACAGTATTCTAATGCATTCATAATTATTTGAAAAAATAGTATGTTTTAGTTTACAAATAATGCAGTAGAATAACAAATTGAAAGGATATACGTGAGTTCCACATTTCAGCTCCAAAGGAGCTGCGCTGACAAGCTTTTTAAATTAATATGTACAAATACGAATGATTTATTAAAAAGAAACAAATTTCGATGAAAATACTCTCTTTTTCTTCGTATTACATATTGAATAATTTCTTATATTAGTAAATTCATATCGATTATTATGTTTAAATGAATAAATTGTTTATCTTCATAGTGATATGATGTTAACACTTGATAACACGAAGATAAAATAAATAATTTTCAGGATAATAATAATGATTAATTTTCTAAATATTCTAAATAAGAAAAACAAATGAAGATAACAAATCAAATGCGAGCATCTTTGTACACTTATACATTATTTAATTAGTTAAATAAATTATTTTAACAACAATATCAATGAATATAACTAAACAAGATTATTATAATCTTAATTGTTCTCTGAATATAATAGAAAAAAATTCTATTTCAAATCGTAGAAATTTAACTTATAAAATATGATTTCCGTATATAATAAGAGATCTATGTTTTGAAATCTAGTTTATCAAAATAAATTTCTATACGTGCAATGAAAATTTTAATAGAATTAAAAGAAAAATATTTGTTTGCCTTGAATATTTATTTATGTGTAAGTTATAAATGAGACTTTTAAATAATTCGAAGTTTCAAAAAAATATTTGGAAATATAAAATTAGTTTTATCTACTGCATTTACATATAATGAAGGAAATGTTTTAATCATTCCCTCACTCGCTTTACTAGTGATAAGACGCGTCTGCTCTTGTCTGTTTCTTTTCTGCTATTTTCGTTCCTTTTTTTTTTTGGTCACAGAATCTAAGTTTGTAACTTTTGATTCTGGTGACAAATGTCCTCTCCAAAGGGACACTCTTTTAATATATCTGAACAACAGAAAACAGTTCACATGGCTGATGAAAATCAGTGTCGGATTACAACGTCAAATAATACTACATGTACCACCAATCATGAAATATCGAAAGAACAGCAAATTGCTTATGGCTCGGCTCCAGTAATATACCAACCGTACAGTTTGCCTCAATCTTATATATGTGTTCAACCTACACCAAATAGTCAAATCGTTAATCATTATTCACCAAATAATATGGTAACTCAACATCAACTTTATCAGCAACAAGTACCATCAACTATTAACGTTTCATCTGCGTATGTACAACAAGCGATGTTACATTCCAACATGAATCCACAACAAGCGTTAGTTTCATCATATCATCCTCCGGTTAATACTAATGTTTTGTTTGCGTCATCAATGACTAATCCTACTGTTTCTTCAACACCAATGTCTGCTACTACCAAGAGAGGTCGCAACGACATCAGTGGGGTTTCGGATTCGAATGCGCAAGAACGACCTCAATACTATCAGACAACTCGTATTTTTAATGCTCGTAATACACCTGAGCCAGTCCATGTAAGCCACGACCGACTCTGCTCAATCGAGGTCGTCAGATCTTGCTCAATTTAAGAGATGTGATAGAGGGAAGAGTTCTAAGAATTTTGGCGCAAGCCGTTTTAAAAAATATTGATCCCTCGATTTTTTATGAACATTTTACGAAAAGCCCTAAAATTGGCCATATTCATCAACGGGAGTGCTAATGAGGCTATATCTCAAAAATGGCTCGTCCGATTGAGCTGAAATTTTTTGCTGATATATATCTCAGTGAGTCCTATTTACCATAAAATTTTTGTTGAAAAATATTAAGCCCTTAGGATTTTATGAATTACTCAATATATGAAAAAAGTCACTTTTTTTGCAACTTTGGTACTTCATAACTTTTGATTGGAACTAGATTATGGTCTGAAATTTTTATTGTGGACAGATACCTTAAAGATGTATCGCTCCGAAAAGTTTCAACTCTCTAGCTTGTTCTCTTCAGTCAGGAGACACCTCTCAAAAACTGGTTTTTGATAAAAATGCCAGTTTTCAGAAATAGCTTTCTCCCAAGAAATGGATTATCTGGGAAGCTGGAATTGTAAAGTCGAAAGTCCTCTCTCTGGGCTACAATTCTGTAAAAAAATTAGCGTGGGATCTCCATAAACGGCTTGCACCGGACGTCATCTTTATGAGGTTTTTTGCCAAGTAGTATTCTTTTGGGTACCTCTTCCATCTCATACAAACGTATCAACAGCCAAGTTGAATTTCAGCGATTGAAGGTCTTACTACTCACAGACTTGTAATAAAAAAATCCTTCGAACCTTGACTTGTCATCATGGTTTTTTTGAGATCACAAAATATCAACTTTGGGCCTGGAATGGCGAATTCATGAATATTCGACATTTTGTGGTATTGACTTTTTTCTATAACTAAAAACAGGGATTGCAATTTTTCGTATAGATGTATAGTATTAAGTTAGTAGATTCCTTACACTACTACATCAGCTCATCCATATCACCCACTAAAGAAATCCTGTTCATACAACATAGGTGTTTTTTCATTTGGCAATTGACCCTTGACCTTTGACCTTTGACCTTTCACCCACTAGCACAATTGGCAATATATATAGATCTTTGATACCAATGTTTCCTACATCTGTGAATAGGCACAAGATATATCTATGCATAGTAAGACAAAAACCGACCACTAATCTATTATATTATGATGCTAAACACTATTTCTGAAAACAGGCTATTTTTCCTATTTCCTCATTTTTTTTGATAATCTTCCATCAGACTAATTACAATATGAGTGAGATAGATGAGCTAATGTAGTAGTGTAAGGAATCTACTAACTTAATACTATACATCTATACGAAAAATTGCAATCCCTGTTTTTAGTTATAGAAAAAAGTCAATACCACAAAATGTCGAATATTCATGAATTCGCCATTCCAGGCCCAAAGTTGATATTTTGTGATCTCAAAAAAACCATGATGACAAGTCAAGGTTCGAAGGATTTTTTTATTACAAGTCTGTGAGTAGTAAGACCTTCAATCGCTGAAATTCAACTTGGCTGTTGATACGTTTGTATGAGATGGAAGAGGTACCCAAAAGAATACTACTTGGCAAAAAACCTCATAAAGATGACGTCCGGTGCAAGCCGTTTATGGAGATCCCACGCTAATTTTTTTACAGAATTGTAGCCCAGAGAGAGGACTTTCGACTTTACAATTCCAGCTTCCCAGATAATCCATTTCTTGGGAGAAAGCTATTTCTGAAAACTGGCATTTTTATCAAAAACCAGTTTTTGAGAGGTGTCTCCTGACTGAAGAGAACAAGCTAGAGAGTTGAAACTTTTCGGAGCGATACATCTTTAAGGTATCTGTCCACAATAAAAATTTCAGACCATAATCTAGTTCCAATCAAAAGTTATGAAGTACCAAAGTTGCAAAAAAAGTGACTTTTTTCATATATTGAGTAATTCATAAAATCCTAAGGGCTTAATATTTTTCAACAAAAATTTTATGGTAAATAGGACTCACTGAGATATATATCAGCAAAAAATTTCAGCTCAATCGGACGAGCCATTTTTGAGATATAGCCTCATTAGCACTCCCGTTGATGAATATGGCCAATTTTAGGGCTTTTCGTAAAATGTTCATAAAAAATCGAGGGATCAATATTTTTTAAAACGGCTTGCGCCAAAATTCTTAGAACTCTTCCCTCTATCACATCTCTTAAATTGAGCAAGATCTGACGACCTCGATTGAGCAGGGTCCCTATGAGGTCGGTCGTGGCTTATGTGGACTGGCTCACCTAACAAGTGTCACTGTGGAATCAATCAGCAGCAAAAGGAAAACTCGTATCCTTATCGTTACGAACAAAATCATCAAGAACAATTAAATTACAATATCATGGAAGGAAGAAACATCGCAGAATCAACATATGACCAACAACAGCCTTCAATGGCTGCTTGTCGATATGCTACATCTCGCTTCCCGTTCTCACCTTTTTCGGTAATCTTCTTGCATCAAGTTAGGGAAAAAGTCGTCATCGATGATCTAATGAAACATGCAAAGGAAAATTTTCATTTTGAGTTAAAAACGATAGCCTATCGGCGTGGACGTTCAGACAATAACGAGTGTCGTATTTTGGTTTTCGTCGAGAACAGTGAATCGTTTTCATTCTTATATGAACGTGGCAACTGGCCTACAACATTAGCTGGACACGAATTTACAACAAAACGTCCATCAATTCCGCCTCAGCTGTCGTTAGTGCTACCGGCTGTCTCTTTACAGATTGATTGGGAAGATTTCGTACACGAATTAAAAGAAAAATACCCTGGTATTGTAGACATTATACGTTTAAAAAATAAAGCACAACAGCCAGTACGCGCTGTTAAACTAGAATTTTTATCGACTAGTTTACGCAAAGAAATACTAGAAGCCAATGAAATCACGGTCATGCACTTAAAACTAAAAGTAGTCGAATTTTTTACACAAGCCAATGTATTGATTTGCTCCAACTGTTACGGAATAGGGCACTTCAGAAAGAACTGTACACAGAAGAATGAATCAACGTGCAAAACATGTGGTGAAAAATGTTCAAATCTGAACGATCATCAATGCTCTGGTATTCCAAAATGCATTCATTGCGCAGGACCACATATTTCAAATGATTCAAAATGTAAAGTGGTAAAAGACTATCGTGCCGCACTTACTCGTAATCTCTTAGCTAAACCGATTTCAGCAAATAGTGAATATACAAATCTACAACCAATTACAAACAATATCCCGATTGGCGATTCGACTTTTGGTGGTTCTTATGCCTCGATAGTTAAAGGGATGCCATCAAATGTAAATGATGTCTTATTAAAGAAACTTGATAACATTTTAGTTAAAGTGGAAGAAGAATCTAGTGCAACGCGTCGCTCTCTCGAAGAACTGAAAGAAGAAATGAAAAATCGTTACGAAGAGACAAAACAGCAAGTAGAAGTGCTAGACAATAAAGTGAAAACAATGGAAAAGAATTTTGAGGATTTAACAATAAGAGTCTACACAATCTTGCAAAACGTTTGTACAGCAATATTGGACCCACAAGTTGCACAAAGATCGAGTTGGAAATCGTATTGGCAAGAACAAATCAATCTTCTAGAAGAATTTAGATTGTCCCGTTCGAAATCTAAACAATGATAGAGACAGTCGAGGACAAATTTAATCATGATACTCAAGCAACTCAGTTTATAGATTATGCTCGCAATACGCTTTCATCGAAGGACTTGGAGCTGTTTTCAGAAATTCTTATTGATTGGCACGCCTCTTCATCATTAAATGATCTACTGTCGAATTGGAAAACCTACCAAAAACCGCATGTTAATCAAACGTATTCATATATGCATTTACTCTGCTTTAATGTTCGTGGTCTGGATCTACGTTGGGGGGAAGTTTGCCTGCTGGTGAAAAAACATCGTTTCGATATTATAGTACTTGGTGAGGTTGGACATGTCGACCTCTCTCTATTGGGTGCCGCATTCTCTAACTACCGAATCTTCTATCAAACTGGTGAAAATGCACACGGTGGTGTTCTAGTATTGATACATAATGATATTCCAGCTACGAGAATTTCATGCTCATTATCAAACGTCTGTGTAATTGATCTACTGGCAGAACAAACAATTAGACTTGTAGCAATCTACGCTCCAGCAAGCAAATCCTGGGAATGGGTGGATTTATCATCATTTATCACTAATCGTTGTATAATTACAGGTGATTTCAACATCGATATCGAAAAGGATGGTGATAAAGCTGAACGTTTACTCGAATGGATGGACACATGTTCTCTTGGTCCTTTTGTTCCAGATTCTAATACATCTCTTCGTTCGGATCGTACAATTGATTATGCCTTAGCAGCCGGTATGAATCTATCAATTCAAACATCTGAAGATGACACTTCTAGTGATCATAAGCCTCTTCTTATGGTGCTTGCATGTGATACAGTTTTAAAGCGTCAAGGATCGCGTATAATATGGTCAGTTTTTTCGCTAATGCTTTCTTATATATATGCAATCTGGGAAAAAGAATGGAACTCCGGACCGTATGATATTACATATGAACGATTTATATCTTTTATTGTATCGCTTGCTGCAAGATGTACGCAATACTTTCCACTCAAGCGAGCCAGACAGTCGGTACCACATGAACTTATGACACTCCTAGCACGAAGTAGATCACTATCGTACAAAGCAAAGCGGAAGGGAGATATCTTTCTACGCCAGGAAGCTCGTCGTCTTAGGAACATCGCTCGCTTCGAATTAAAACGCTATCAGCAGTTTCATCTCACACAACAGTTAAAGGAAAGACATGTTCCTGGTGAGTGCTCGAGAGTATTCTGGAGTAAAACCAAAAGACATTTTCGAACTGCTTCATCATCATTAAGAGGTTTCTTACTTCTGAACGGTGAAACAATAAAGGACCTGCAAGCGATGGTAGATACAGCAGCAAATTATTATGAAACACTATTTGAAGCACCGGTGGTCGTTCGTCCGCATCCATATGTTGATGCCCCTACTGTACAATGTGTAAACGTGTCGGAACTTATACCACTAGTCACTTATCCAGAAGTTTTAAATGTTCTACGTACAAGAAAGAAGAAACAATCGCTTGATATACATGGACTCTCACCATTTCTGCTTGATAAAATCCCTAAAAATTATTGGCACTTATTTGTTAAGTTGTACAATGATTCTTTCACTAATGGTTACATATTGAAGAAATTTAAAGAAGTAAGAATGGTACCACTGGCTAAGAAAAATGCTATATGCACTCCGGATCAAACAAGACCTATCTCGTTGCTTGACTCTTTTTTAAAAACGCAAGAAAGACTGTTTCTCAATCGTTTTCTACAAGTATTGAAGGACCGAGGCATTCTTCCTGATAATCAATCTGGTTTTCGGGCTGGGCATAGACATCAAACACGTGTGCTACTGCTCATTGAACAAATGTCATCTTACATGTCAAATAGTTCGCCGGTTGCGACAGTCTTCGTTGATTTTAAATCTGCATTTGATCAACTTTGGTTTGAAGGGTGTCTGGGAAAGTTGATTCGAATGGGAATTCCAAGTATGTATGTCAAATGGATTCAAGCATGGTTAAATGATCGTCAAGTGACAATCGAGATACAAGGTAAAAGATCGAGATGGATCAATATTAACAGAGGTGGCCCGCAAGGGTCTAGTTTAACACCAACGTTATTCATTACTTATCATAGTGATATGGAGGATTTTATTCCCGGGGCAATGTCCTTCTTCTTTGCTGATGATCTCGCAGCTGTATTGGCGGGACAAATCGGATTAAAATTTACAGAACAATGTGTTGATCTGGAACGAAGACTACAAAAGTTTTTCGAACAACTGGAATTCTACTCGATATTAGCGGTGCAACCTATTAATTACTCTAAAACACAAATTATGTTCTCGGCGCGTGCTGTTTGTTATCCGAACCCAATGCCACAAGTTAGATGTGGAGATAATACGATCGAATGGACTTCCTCGTTCAAATATTTAGGATACTGTTTAACAACTAGGCTTGGGTGGGGAAATGTCATCGGTAAAACTCAAGTAACGGTACGCCAGAAAACCGCATTAGTAAATTCGTTCAGAATTAATGGTACATCATCAACTCAACTTCGAAGAATTCTGTTTTCTACCTTTGTACTACCTTACTTTACGTGGTTGTTCGGAATTTATCCCTTATTCACTGAGAGGCAGCGCACGGACCTTAATCATCTATATTTTACGTTGTTAAAACGTATATCTTCGTGCCAATGCTGGGATGACTTTCTCTTCTCGTCTATTTATAATGAAAAATCGTTGGATGATCTCTGCTTCGGATATTGGGAAAAATATACAAAGGCACTGTCGAAGTCAAGAGATGGATCCCTGTTATCGGAACAATCAGAATTAAATTCTCACAGACGAGCTTGGCAGATGTGTACACAATGTGTTCGCTGTCTGCATAGATCCAAAAGATTTGTATCCCACACAGACGTATTAGGTCAAGTGTTCAACTGGATGACAATGCAAGGTTCTGATGACTCAGTTGTAGCACACAAGGAAGAAGAACTACTATCTTTTGCTATGTTTCCGGAAAGTTTTTTATAAGAAATCTCGTTTCAAGTGATTGTAGGTCACGATGACAAAAAAAGAAAGGAACTAGAGAGAGGGAGAGAGAGAAGGAGGAGAAAGGAAGGAAGAGATAGTAAGAAAAAAAAAAGAAATAGAGGGAATACAAACAATGTAAATCAGCATGCCAGTGATAAAGAATAAAGTAGGTGCAGAAAGACAAGGAAAAAAAAAGAAGATGAGGGAGAGAATGGTACCTAGCTTGATTCTCGTTGTTCTTTTCTTTTTCTACTTCATTTCGTCTTATTGTTTCATCATATTTTCCTTTTTATTCATGTCTTTCCTTTTAATTATGTCTTTCTTTTTACTTATCATAAAGTATGGTGCAGCTAAAGTGTCCCTTTAGGACCGACATGGTCATAGGGCTTGATTGCTTAATAAAAAAAAAAAAAAAAGGAAATGTTTTAATGACTTAAGTGACAAAGATCTAAATAATATAAATAGTAGAAATTCAATCACATCAGATAAAGATTCACATCAACAAGATCAAATATAGAAAATAAGAAAAAAAGAGTTTCAATTATGATAAATAATGGACTTTTTTATTTATCGATTGAGCTTTTATCTTTCGGATCAGAGATGGACGAGCCGCGGTGTAAAACCGCCCCGTCCCGCCCCGCCCCACCCCGCCACGGGGCGGTGCTAAAACTTGACGGGGTGGGGCGGTGACGGTGCATGACGAAATTTCGCGGTTTCCCCGCCTTTGTATAACCTTGATTTTTTAAATATACTCAGACCTTTAGAGACATCATTTAAAAATTTAAAAATTTTTTCACAAAACTAATCAGTAAAAAAAGACTTGTTAGCGCAGCTCCAGAGGAGCTAAAATGTGGAACTCACATATATTTTTTTAATTTTTTGTCCTGATGCCTTATTTTTAAATTGTAAAATACCTTTTTTCCGAATATGTATGAAATCATTGATATATTATACAAAAAACTAGAGCCTTTAATGCGCTGCTGAGGTTTGTAATGGTGGTGGTCACGGTTACCAGATCGAAAATTAAAAAATCAGATAAATTTTTCTAAAAATCGGGAAAAAGTTGGAATTTTTGTTCTCGAAATCGGAAGAAAATCAGAAAGTATTTTTCCATGCTTAAATAACTAGTTTATATATTTTTGATAGCTTCAATATCCTTTATCTTGCTTCTGTTCATCTTTTCGATGCAATATCGGAAATGATATTTCATAAAGAATTAAAGAAAATATCGATTACACAGTTTACTCATGATTAAGAAAGCTACATAAGTCATTTGGACAGGATCACATTATTTTTATCAAAGATGCTATAACCAACTTGACGAAACAATAGAATCAGCATTGTAAATTCATACACACATGCATTTCACAAAACTTGTGCAAAAGAAACTAAGACTTATTTGTAACGACAAACTGGATTGAATAGCTTTTCGCCATTCTCGGCAATGATGTTTATTCAGCTATTTCACATATCCAGAGTGTAACAACTTCATACATAATACGCATATATATAGGAGAGAGATAGAAGAGAGACAGGAGAGAGATATATTAGAACAACGGCAAGAGAACAGACAGAGAAGGAAGGAGAATCATCGAACCGTGTCATCAATATCAGCACAGACAGGAGAGTGATATATTAGAACAACGGAAAGAGAACAGCCAGAGAAGAAAGGAGAATCATCGAGCCGTGTCATCAATATCGGCACATTATTCTGTATAATGTTCGTTTTTGTTCATACTTTTTTATTAGCTCGAATGCTCTTCAAAATATCAGGTTGAGGTAACAGATATTCATAAAAATGTCCACAAGTATAACAGAATTCATTCCGATTTTCAATTCTGCAACAGCTAAATTAGTACCCATACGATTATGATTAGTTTTATTATATCTGTGGTGAAACAAAAAAAGCTCAAAAACGAAAATGTTCTTAATTATCAGTATAGTAAACGAACAGAGAAAGTTAGTTCATCGTGATAGAAAACTGGATCTTAATTGTCTGTAAAACATCATAGTTTTATTGGAGGATATGCTTTCAAATCACTGCAGTGTGGTTTGTTGAGTTCATGACGCTTCACTACCCGATAATTATGGTGAAATAGATCGCAATATATGTGTGGTATCGCGTCATAGTTAAATTATTCTGAAATGTCCTAAGAACTTGAATTCACAAACAAGACTTCGAAAACCGGAGGAAAATTAGGCAATCGGAAAAACTCGGAACGTCGGAAAGTCGTTGGAGAAACTTTCAAAAAATCGGAATTTTTCCTGCCGTATCGGAAGATCTGGCAACCCTGGGTGGGGTGTCTGTAATGGAGTGGAAGAAGGGGGAGAGTCGCCAAATCTCAAACTTAACACTTACAATCACTATTTTCTTCGAAAATATACGTGAGTTCCACAAAATGAGTGGTTGTATTATAATTGCCTTTCATTTTCATATGTTTATTTTTTTCTATTTCGGAATGATGTTTATGCATTTAAAATATGCCTCGTCATCTCATGAAATGAAATAGCCATTATGAAAATTTAATGAAAAATTTGTCAAGAAATAGTTTTTGAAAACATATTTTGGACGGGGCGGGGCGGGGCGGTGACGGTTTCAATGCTGAACAGGCGGGGCGGTGGCGGTGCGGAACTTTATCAACGGGGCGGGACGGGGCGGTGACGGTGCAACCTTTTTGCTGACTCGTCCATCTCTGTTTCGGATAATTCCCTTGAATATCAAACTTCTCTATGGACAAAACTTTAAACAAATATCTTACTATTAAAATTGGGTGAAAGAGTCTAACATAGAGAAGAAATATTTCAATAGAAAAATTTCATTGAAAAAGAAAAAGTGCTTTTACTAATGTTTAATGTATCATTTATCTTGATTTAATTCTATCGTTAACATAATAATGATAACTCAACTGGTTTACCTGAACCATCTCTATGATAGACTATTACCAAAATTCTATCTTAGGATCGATAGAATCATCAAAAAAAATCTCAATACCTATTTTTTCTCTTAACAGAACATTCATTTAATTATATCCTACAAATTTTATGCTTCCATATCAATAAGTTAATGGTCTTCAAAACAAAAGAAACGTTGAACATCACGCAAACTGTATATCAGATGCGTCTCATTAATATGCCTTCAAGTCATTAGAATTAAACAGCCTCATACACATTGCAGTAACATCTTTATTTTAGTTCCTCTCTTATAAATTCTCTGAATCTATCTCATTTAATTTTGTTTTTACAAAAAAGTTCATTGATGGATTATTGTTTAACTATTATTCATACAATAACTATTTGACAATCGATGATTTATTTGTTTTGTTCATGTCACGCATCAACTAGAAATTTCCATATGAGACCAAAATAAAAAAAAAACAAATTCGATCTATTCTTGTTTTTATAGTTTTCATTTAACTAAAGATAACTCTTAGAAAATATGATAATATAAATGAATGTCGTTTTCCTGATGTTCTATTCGATTTCCTTGTACATTAATTTTAATTCATGCTTATTGTAGCTTATTAAATGTCGATGAAGTTCATTCTCTCTCTCTCTCTTTTACTTCTAAATATCATTTACTTACACATAAAATTAATCAATTTCAAATAATTTGAAGAAACTATTTCAGGTTATGCTCTATAATTATATTTCACTTATGGTTGGGTGGAATTTCTTTCTATATTATTACATAATAGATTTTATTGAAAGTAAATTATTAAAGTAAAAGATTTAATAAAACATTATGATGAATTATTAACAAGTAGAAATGAATTGGAAACACATAAGAATAAAAGAAAAGAAAATATCTTTTCAAGAAAAACAAATTATCGTTAAAATTTGTTTAGTGTAGGTTTAGCACCATCAGAAACAACTCTATAGAATTTAGTTTTTGTTCGATTTAATATAGATAATCAATAATTTGAAGCACAATAAATGTTTATCGTTCAAACACTACTTTAGCATGTTCAATATAAGAAATTAATGTTTTTTTAGAATGAATAGTCATTTTACGAAAAATTAAAACTGCTAACAAGTTTTATTAAATAATAATGAACAAAGAATATCCTTCGATGAGATGTAAGTTATCATTGAAACTCAAAATCTGAAAATTAGTGTAAGTGACAGAACTACTTTCTCCCTGAAAATTTATGTTTGTGCGAAGAAAATGTTATAGATTAGTCAATTAGGTTTTTGATTTTTATTAAACAAATCGTAATTTAATAATTCTCCTGTGAATCAATAATAAAAAACAATCATAATATTGATGAGTAGAACTCAACAATATTTAGAAATTAAAGTCTAAACTCATATGATTGATAAAGGATATTAAAAGGAAACGTTTGCATCAAAACTAGACATGTTAATCATTGTAAAATTGATTATTTAAAAAAAAAACAACGACATAATTTCATGTTATGTGTATGTGATATTAAATTTCTATTGTTATATGTTTGACGTTTGTTAACAGTTATTCATAATAGTATTCGAAATGAATGTGAGAGAGAGAGAGAGAAAAGTCTTTCATGACAAATTGTCAATTCACTTCTTGTTCATTTAGAATAAAATGTAACTATTGTTTTATTTAAGAATATTTTTTGTTTTTTTAAGAATCTCCAATATTACGTTAGTTCTTTCTTTCAAAAAGAGTCAATCACTTTTGATATTTATTCTACAAAATAAAATCTATCTATTGCTCTACTTCAATTAAAACTAATTGATCGATTTATTGTAGTTTTTCAAGCATAAGCAAAGATAAATGTGCATTTCTTTTTGTTAATGAAAAAAATCTTTTATAGTTAAAAATTTTGTGAGAATATCAATCTTGAAAGTATAAATCTTGTATTAATGAATATAAATTTATTTTTTCAATGTCTGATATAAAATTCAACTGAAGATGCTATATCTAATTGTATAATTATTGTATTTATCATTTTCAAAAAGAATCCTTTTTTTCTTTTGATTTCCGAGATTTTCTTGGGTGTGGGTGTGGATTTTGGTATATTCTTTATCCACACCCACACCCGGTCTGTATGAACATTGTTTATCAATAATGTCTGATGTAATCATGTCTAAATCATCATTTGAATTAGATAATATTTATTTAATAAATCAAATATTGGATTTCTTTCAATAGATTCCAATGCCATTATCTTTTTCCTTGTCGTACAACTATAATGACCAAATATTATCTTTAAATCGGTATGGTTCATAAGAATTTAGTAGAAAAGCGAAAGAAATAATTTTCTCTGTAAAATCTATGTAAACAGTTTATTTTATTTCCCACAATTGTCTTGATTGACATATGTAAACATAAAAATAAAATCAATGATTTTTCTATCTGTCTGAGAAAATTGAACGAATTGATTATATTTATACTTGTGTTTTTTGTTGCACCATAGTTTAAAAAAAAGATATTTAATCTTCTCTAAGTATTTTCTTTTATTGAAACAATTTATAACAAAGGAAAATATTCATGAAAATTTTCTGGACGAACAAAAGATTCGCATACATCAAGACTTTTTAATTTACCAAAATTGAAATGCGTTCGATTATTGGTAAAATTATCTGTTATCATCGTGAGTGATTTATATTCCATAAAGAGATTTAACAAATGAGGTAGATAAGTATTTTTTTTCAAGAGAAATAATTCGAGATAGTCAACATGTGTATATTGGAGATCAAGAAATATGAGATAAGGAAATGTGATCAATTTAGATGAATATTGTTTGTCTTTTATTGAATATCTATTTGATATATATAAGACATCGAGAAAAGGAAAATCATGAGAAATGATTTGAAATAATTTATATTCCAAAGGATCTCTACCACATATTGTTAATTCTCGAAGTTTATGAAACATGCCGCCTTGAAAATAATTGTCGAGGTTAACAAAATATTCGAAGTCGTATGGCAGTGAATAGATATGACATTCGCCATCCCATGCAGATGATTTCGTGTGAACATACGAAGCTACTTGTTGATAACCTCTTCCGACGAAACTATGTTGAATATCTTCATTCGACGGAAGTTCAACTCTAGTGTTATTTTTATTTTTGAAGGCGGTTGTCTTGATATTAAATGTAAATTTTTTTAATTGTGTCATATGAATAAGTAATTGATCATATAATTGAATACCATCGATAAAAGTCGAATTAGATCTTCCTACATGTAGATATAATTTTAATTCTTCAAGATTTATCATTTGACAAAGTAATGGAACAATCAAAGTATCATAATTAAATATCAGATAACATGACGTGAATGAGAAAGATTTCAATTTGGGAAGTTTTTTCTATATACAAAATAAATTTATTTGGTTTACTATTATTTCTATAAGCATGATCATTCAAAATTATACTTACTGTTTCACCTATATCTTCCATTGGGTCCAAAACATTATCAACGTTAATAATTAATGTTAATAAACATGGAAAACGCCCATCAACCACACAACGACAATCAGAAAAATTCAAGACATTGATTGTCAATTTCATCAAAGTTGATGACATACTAATTTCTGATGACAGAAAAAAAAGGAATCGCAAACTTTCGTGTGATAAACATATCACCAAAATTCAAAACAGTTAATTTTTTACATAAAGATAAGATTAATGCAATAATATTTAAAAGAGTATCCGACCAGTAGTCTACTGGTTTTTTTATATCAATATTAAGATGTGTTATTTGTTTGGTAAGAAGATCACGAAGAACTAAATTATCTTTAAAAAATAAAATAAATTTTTATCTAGCTAGATTGATTATTTTCTTAGTTCAAAGAATCAAATACTATACCTGTTAAATATTGATAAATTATTTTTTCTTCAAAATTTATAAGCGATAATGAGTAAAGTCTAGGATAATTGGCAGCAAGAAGAATTTGTTTCATGGAATCTTGTTCAACAGTAAGTTTATATACTTCATGATGAAGTGGAGGTAAGATTTTTTGACAAATTCTTGAAAGAAGTTGAGGATCTATTGAAGAGATTTGGTTATAGAGTGAATTCATGTTTGTAATAGTGGTCATATCAAGATGACGAATATAAAGAAAATCAAGTGCTAATCGATTAAATCGTTGATTGATATCAGAAAGTGAATAAAAAGCATCAATAATGTTGAGTTTCTTGAAAATGATGAATAAAACTTCATCAGGTAAATCAAGTATATTGTGTTGAACGTTATTAGATTTGTCCATGTTTAATTCATATAATGTAATCGTGTCAATCTATATATATATTTGCATTTCCTTGTTGACATCCATTAGAAGAATGACAGAGAAATATTTATACCGTCATGTTGTTCTATGTAGGAAGAGTAATAAAGAGATTGGACCAATTGAAAATGAACTACCCAATAGGATTAGTGTTGCTAGATAGAAAGGTCAATCATCTTTTTTCATTTACTTTGAATTGGTTGAGCCTATTTAACCTCGAATGCATCATGACGTTTTCCTTTCTCTTTAATATTTTCTATTATGATTTCTTATGGATGTATCCATCACTTTATTATTCTTTTATTAAATATTAACAGCTTCATTTGACGATGCAGCAATGTATGAAATAAAATATACACCAAAAAGTAATTAAAGCATATCCAGCTACATTTCTTGAATAATTTTCAGGCTAATTAGTTTATAGTTTTTTTTGATATTTTAAATTTGGGTTACCATAGTTTTGTACTTGATCATGTTGAACTAAATACTCATAAATTTCACCATCAACAACATGAAGTTTATCAAAGACAATTTTAGCAACCAACTATTTCAGTTTAAGACAATGACTTCTTATATAAGAAGAACAATCTACACTTTTTATCACCATATTTTTTTTTGCTTTTGTAAATTCTTCATTTATTCTTTATACATTATTAGAGTTGTTTCATAACTGACTCCTACCGTGAAGGGTGTGGGTGTGGGTGTGGGTATGGGTGTGTGTGGGTGTGTGTGGGTGTGGGTGTGTGGGTGTGGGTGTGGGTGGGTGGGTATTGGTATTCTCATCTCTATCACCCACACCCACGCTCACCCCCACCCACACACCCACATCCACCCCCACCCCCACACACCCACACCCACACTTACCCTCACCCCCACCCCCACCCACACATCGATACCCACCCACGCTCACAGCCCCCACAGACCCACACCGACACCCACACTCACACTCACCACACCCACACCCATATGAGAGTGCAGAGAAAGGTGTTTCACCAAGAAGGACTCACAGAATATCGCACCAGGTGTGGGTGCAGAGAAAGGCGTTTCAGCGACAGAAACTGACACAAGATCGCACCAGGTGAGGGTGCGGAGGAAGGAGTTTCTCCGACAGAAACTCACACAACATCGTACGAGATGTGGGTTCGCAGAAAGGAGCTTCACCAAGAAAGACTCACACGACATCGCAGCTGGTGAGGGTGCAGAGAAAGGAGTTTCACTGAGAGAAACTCACACAACATTGCACCAGGTGTGGGTTCGAAGAAAGGAGTTTCACGGAGAGAAACTCACACAACATCGCACCAGGTGGGGATGCGGAGAAAGGAGTTTCACGAAGAGAAACTCACATAACATCGGGCAAGATGAGGGTGCGGAGAAAGGTGTATCATCGAGAGAAACTCATGCAACATCGCACAAGGTGTGGGTGCGGGGAAAGGAGTTTCACCAAGAAGGACTCACGCGACATCGCAGCTGGTGAGGGTGCAGAGAAATGTGTTTCACCGGGAGAAACTGACGCAACATGGTACCAGGTGAGGGTGCGAAGAAAGGAGTTTCACCGAAAGAGACTCTCACAACGCCGCACCAGGTGCAGGTGCGAAGAAATGAGTTTTACCAGGAGTCACATAGCATCGCACCCATTATGCCTATTGTGTTCAATGTAAAATCTTACAGAACTGTTTACGGTAAAATCAATTTCCTGGAAACTAATACAACGCATGGAATCACCCTGAAGATAGTTTCCAACTGAGATTTGGATTTTTCCTTTGAGATAGGATCCAAGCATCAAATCGAGCTGGAAAACTGCCAATTCGATAGAACTCGATGAGTTCTTTCTTGGGATACAATTATCTGATTTTAGTATAAGTTATAGGCGAATCCAGATGCGAAATACAGTGGAAACCCAGTTTCGGACAAGGATTTGCCGATTAGGAACGAATCCTAGCATGGAATCGAGCTAAAAAGGTGTTCATTCGATAGAGCTCCAAGAGTTCTATCTTGATATACCATTATATGAGTTTGGTATAGGCTACAGGCGAATACAGGTGCGAAATACGCATAAAAACTAATGCGGTATCTTGTCGCACTGGCTTTCCAGAGATCTGTGAACGGAATCGAGTCGGAAACGTGAGTTTTGAATAGAACGCTTGAAGTTCTATCTGTGGGTAAAATTTCGTTGTTTAGTCTAGCCTATGAGCTAATCGCGGCGCGTTTTATGGAAAACTATTGTTTTTTTGCTTATTTTTTGTTAGTATTTCGGGTTTTTTTCTCCTTGAAGCGGGGGTTCTGTGAAAAAGTAAGTAGTGGAATGGATAGAACTCATCGAGATCTATGTTGGTATAGCCTTTTTAGAGTTTGGTATATACTAGAGGCGAGCTCAGTTACTAAATACTCGAATCCGGCTCTAAAATATCCAATGTTAGGCGTATACAATTTCTAGGAACTAAAGTTCTTTGTGCAAATATGATTTTTGTTCTTGTTTACAATGAGTCGTCTCGAACTGTTTACTTTGCATGTTTTACTGTTGCTGTATGGAGTCCTTCAGAAAAGAATGTGCAGACGAAAAGAATTTAAAATGAAAAACATAAAAGAGGCAAAAGAGATCGAACTGTTGCTATGATGAAAAAATATGAGAAAAAATTATTTGACAAACAACGTGCTTGTCTCACTGGCACAATACTCAACCAAGTAGGAGGAAATCATCAGTAACATTAACTCGGTATGTTTGATTTTCGTTTTTTCACTTTAATGAGCATCTTATGAGGAAAATTTAGACGACCAAAGAGAGTATTTCAAACGTCACAAACAGCTACTTAGTATACGACAAGAAATGAGATTTTGAAGAAAAACAACAGAGACACAAGCTAATTCAAGAGTTTGTTTTATCAAATGTTCGAAATAGTTTCACTCACGAGGGTAGGTCCCCAAGTGATAAATTGCTTTTAAGTCGGGACTATGTGGATCATGTACACCATAACGAGTTATTAATACTGTAAAAAGATTCGGGCTGATAGCTTGTTGCTGTTAAGATACTGTATTTCTACTGGTATTGCTTTAGCCCAAGGCTATGGCCCCCCTCAGGAACATTAGAAAAACTGACTTCCGAATTTCAACTTCAAATTTTGCTTATATATAGCCCTCCATGAGCATAGTGTACTGTTAAATTTTTAGGTTTTTCTAACTCTCCTATACTAAAATAAGAACATGGGAATCTACTGGTGTATGAGTGATCTCACAAACGTACTCTTACCATGGCTGTATCTTGGAACAGAGAGAGAAGAAAGCTTATTAGCGCAGCCCCTTTGGGGCTAAAATGTGGAACTCACCTATCTCCTTTGGTTTCATTATACTAATGACAAAATACCCAATATTTAAAATTCCCAAAAGTTAATAGTTCTTTTCTAAAGGTAATCGATTATTAGAAAATGCTATATTTTTATCTCTCAATTTCGAACAGAATTTTTTTTTCACGAAGTTGCCAAGGTCTGTAATGGTAGCCTACGTTGCTATGGTCTGTAATGGTGGGGT
>CAJNOP010002263.1:5359-18891 GCA_905250075.1 Rotaria sp. Silwood1 | reverse complement strand
GTCAGTTTTTGTCCAATATGACCCGGATACCCACTTTTTTCACTAGGGATTCCTAAGCTAGAATTGTAGAGCTCAAAAAGTTGTATCGTTTTACCTTGACTCGAAAATGGATCCAAATGTCTACATTCGGCACAGATGGCAGAAACGAGCGAAAATGCCTAAAAATCTGTGTGTTGAACGGGGAGGGAACTCTAACCCTGTGTTATGGGTGATTGAGCGGGATAGACTGGATTGAAATGTTTTTTGAGTTTGGGAGGTATAAAGTGACGATTTGGAATAGGAAAGGAGCGGTTTCATGAGGGGGCCGATTTCCGCGCTTAACGGCCCCCCCCCCTCCTTTGTATTTGCACGTATGTATTAGAAACATGCACCTCTATGTACGTATTACTCTCCTGCATTTATACGCAAAAATTGATAATATTTCAAATGACTTGCATGATCGTACACGAGATAAGATGAATCGAACACTATTTGGCAAGTAAACGCATGTTTTAAAGAATTTCTTGCAAATACACGCATTTTTTAAACTTTCGCGTTTAACTGAAGAGTGGTATTTTATTGGACGTTGGACGTAACTTCGACTAGGAAACCTTTTTAAAAGTGAAAGAAGAAGGGTATTGTAAGAAATCTTTTTACATTTCGTACCGCATCTTTTTTTCGGTATATATGAATGCAAGAAACAGCTTACCCATCTTTCCTAGATATTGATGTCAATTGGAGAACATGCGACATAGTTGCTATAAATGAATGATGATGGTGGTGACGCTTATTTCTTCTTATATAGATTTTGTGTTTGTGTTGCCCATGAAGTCATTGCCAAGCTTCACAATCCTTTTGCCATTCTGCAATGCATGAATAAGACTCTTAGTAAGAATGAAAAATTCAGAGGTTTGATCACTGCTAATGGCACTTGTAAAGTATAAGAACACTTATAAACATACACGAACGTCTGAATGCGAAAATATTTCGAGTGTGTGTGAGGTGAGTGGGTGATGTGTATCGATGATTCGATTTAGCCTTATACAAACATCACGAGCTGATGTAAGAATTGTTACATTATCGAGCTTGTTAAGAATGCGATAGATAAGCTCAACAGGTAATGTAAGAAGAAACGTTGTTTCTTTCGAATTGTGTATTTCATTGCAATGTACGTGTGTCGACATTCTTTTTCTTGCATGTGTGTGTTTTATTGACAATGTTACATCTACATTTGTCATGATTCTGCAATTTCTTATTTATACGAAGAACTGGATGCGGGTGTGGATGTCGGTGTAAGTGGTGTGGATGTGAGGTATGAGTGTCGGTGCGGGGTGTGGGTGGATAGATGGGTGGGTGCCGGTGCGGATGTGGGTGTGGGTGGCATGGGGTGTAGGTGTCGGTGCTAGCGGAGACAGCCACAGCCGCAACCACGCTAACATCCACAGCCACACCTATACCCACATCCAAACTCAACCCATCCACACCTACACCCAAACCCACACACACCCACACTCACATCCACACTCACACACACCCACACACACCCACACCCACATCTATCCTCACAGTTACCGACAGCTTTTTTAAATATTCGAATGTATCCTGATTATTAATATTCAACAATATCACTGCAAACGTTATATATATATGAATAATGTTTTGTATAAGATTCATTATGAAATATTCAAACAAGTTTTTCGTGATGATTGTTCATGTGCACTGTGGGATTATTGTGTGATCCAAAAGAGAATCATTCTTTGATGTTGATTATATAAAGGTAGTGATGGTTGATTGTTTCTATTCAGTTCGCATGTGATTTAGAAGATGCGGAGTTATAAAAGTGTAGCATATGTTGCAGGTTTGAAAGGTGAATAAGTTAGTAGTGCAGGGTATTCATTCGGAAGGCAATAATTTTTTAACAATCATGCACGTTTTCTACGATCATTTGAAGATTGATGAATTGTTATCCGATACTTTTAGTATTTGTTTGCTACATGGGTATTATTTTGATACGATTTTCAAAGCTTCTCTGGTATCAACATGACTATTAAATCGAACGCTATTTGCTGCTTTTCCTTTTTCATGTTATTTTTTTTTTCTACTTGAAATTTAGGAGCCTTACATAATTCATAAACATAGAAAGTCAGCGGAATCATCCTTCAGATTGTTCTATTTTTAGTGAGAGATGAAACTGCTATGGTCGTACTTTTATTAAATAGTTTGCATGCAATTTCGAAATCCTATCATTGGTGAAGAGTCCATCATTGACCTAGAAAGAGTACATTCAAAGGACGCTCATATTGACTATTCATTCCATGATTTTCATGATTTCTAATTCGAAGGGTGAAGATGACGGAGCTCTCCTTTTTATTACTCTCATCTTCGCCTACTCTCTAGAACCGTTCATCTCTGTGCTAGAGGAAAAATGGAAATAATTCATGATAGATCATCAATCATGAGGTGAACCAAAAAGCTAATAAAACAATGATGTGAAAATGCAACAATTTTAAGTCGATTGTTTAGTGACCATTTCCCATTGCAAAATTATTAATTATAGTGAACGATTATCTGGTCTTATTTCTACATCGGTAGGTGTCTTTACGAGTTCGCGCTTGGCATGTCGAATCGCAGCCGAATCATTCAGTATTCCTTTCTTGAGCGTATTGTAAACGTAGAGAACAGCGGCAGCGAGTAGTGCCATTTCGAGACAAATGATAAAAAAGATTTCAAGCATAAAATAGCCATACCGATCAAGAATTAAACCAGTGAAAATATTCCTAGGAAATAAGCAAAACGTATAATTAATATTAGTCAGACAACAGAATTTCGTACATGATGGCAAGGCTCAAATTTTGAATCGAATGTATTAGTCCATAGGTAGTGCCCAACATTTGCTTGGGAACGAGATGTACAACCAGTGGCCACAATGACGCAGCCAATATCGAATAACCAATACCCATCAGGACAAGTGGCACAATTGGATGCAGAAAGAAAAATGCGATTAGAGCGTGCGCGATGATTGTGCCCGTGATACTACTAATGAGCCAATAAATATCACGACCAGTCCGGTCAATTACATGTCCAAGTATCGGCGAAAGAATGGCTGACCTGAAAACAGGATGGTTCTCAACGTGCAACAGCAGTACTATGAAACTTACATGAAATAGATCAAACTATTACAAGCGTTTGACCATGCTGGCGACAATCCATATTTAGACTCGAATAGTAATTGTGCGGTAGCAATAAATGGGAATATAGCCATATAGTAGAAGGCACAAATGACATAGACACAATAGAGTGAAGCCGGAAAGTGTCGGATATCTATTCACTATGATGCACAATAAGTTCAAACAGGACAAGATATAAGCCTACCTCGAAGGTGGAATTCGTCAACTGAAGAAAACATGAAACAAAATTGCCGGATAAGTTGAGAGGAAAAGACAACGAACCTTTATCATCCAGATTATCTTCATATAGTACCCGACGACGTCGATTGTCCGAATTGCTGTAAAAACCTCGAAAAAAAAAGCTCGAAAAGAAAAATCTCGAAAAAAAAAGCTCGAAGAAAAATATCTCGAAAAAAAAATCTATCGATAAAAATATCTCGAAACGAAAAATCCAGAAATTTGAAATGTCGAAAAACTAAAATCTCGATATGCAAAATGTCGAAAAATTACGATTCCGAACAATTAAAATTTCGAAAATCAAATCTCGAAAGATGTCATCGTATTCCGCTGTAACTTCGATAATTTTACGTAAACGTTAATACCAATCAAAAATTCTTGATTATTTTCGTCCGTCCAGTTCATTCTTATATTCTCTGTTCATGTAAATGTTTTCCTCCATTTTTTCTTCGATATACATGTCGTCTGTATAAGACGAACTGCTTTCATTCTTTTATTTACCATCCATCTGTACACGGCATCTTCATTTACATCGTTGTTGTACTTTGAACTTAATACACGGCGAACATGGCCCAAGTTGATCCAAATGAAATGCCCTCAATTGAATTTATCTTAAGTAATAAGAATAAACGACTCGTCTTAATCGATGGTTACGTTTACCAACAAAACAAATCCACAGAAAAGGTGTCATATTGGATATGCGAAGAGAAAATGTGTTGGGCAGGTGTTCATCTTGATGATCATGATCAATTTATTAAATTTACTAAACATGATCATAATCATATGCCGGTGCCTGAACGAGTTGAGATTCGCAAATTGATGATGAATGTTAAAACTCGAGTTCAGGACGAGACAACAGCTATCGGTCAGATTTATAACGAAGAACTTGGAAAAGCAAATCTTTCAAAATCAGCTCTTGCTGCTGCTGCTACAGCTAGAGAAATTAGTAAGTAAATTTTTCCGTTTTAGATAAATCTAATAATCTTTGTCTTGTAGATTCTACACTCAATCAGGCTCGTCGATTAACAACACCTAATCTTCCGACTTCTATTGACTTTCATATTCCATCAAAATATAGAACAACAAATAATGGTGAACGATATTTATTGGGTGATCGCGTTCAACGTTATGATGGAGAGGTCGACAATCGAATACTTCTCTTTGCAACGGACGAGCAATTAAAAACACTGTTTACTTGTTCTCATATTATGATGGACGGAACATTCGATTGTTCTCCCTCTCATTTCGATCAAGTTTATTCCATTCATGGAATAAAAAACGACCATCGTAAGTCATTCTTATTATATCACTGAACCATTTACTTCTAATCTAATTACACAGATTTTTTATGTGTTATCGCTCTTCTTGGTAATCGAACCGCGATTATATACAAAGAATTGTTCTCAATTCTTGCTAATAATGCTCGTCGACTTGATCTTCAATTTCGGCCACAAAAGATTACATCTGATTTCGAGCCTGCTCTTATAAAAACAGTTGCAAATGAAGTACGTTGGCTTTTATTCTCTCCAATTAGTTCTTATTATAATCTTTAGTTTCCTAATACACGTCATATTGGCTGCAATTTTCATTTTGTAAATGCAATATATCGTCAAATACAACACCTTGGTTTGGTTACTGCTTATCGTAATGATGAATGTGTACGATCAAGTTCACGTAAACTAATGGCACTTGCACTTGTTCCAATTGATAAGCTTGAACTTGCTTTTCAAAAAGTTGCACATGAAGCTCCACGTTCATTAAAACCATTAACCGATTATTTTAATCGATATTGGATGACAAAAGTGAAATGGACTTTATGGAATGTCTCGGATGTTGAATTGAAAACAAATAATATCGTAGAAGGTTAGGTTTTTTTTCTTTCTTCTTAGCTTGAATTTATCATTTAGGATGGAATCATCGATTCAATCGGCTAGTATCTAAATATCATCCAAATATATGGCACTTATTTGATTGCTTGAAGAGAGAAGAAGTTATTGTTCGTCAACAAATGCTAAAGATGATGACGGGTGGAAAGAAGAGCAGAAGCAAGAAAACTCTTCTTCATCAACAACGAATTTCTTCACTTCAATTACAATTTAATCAAAATAAAATAAAACTTGATGAATTTCTTGAAGGACTTTCACTATTGATTGGAGTCGGCAAATAATCGTTCTTCATCATAAATTTAGTTATTTTTTCTATTTTGTTAGTTCATTGTCATCAACTTTTAAAATAAAATTTTAATTATAAATATACATATTCCTTCATCGCTACATCGATATTTTACATTGCAACTAGTTCGAGATTTTTTTTCGAAATTTGCCAATTTCGGAATTTTCCATTTCGAGATTTACTTTTTTCGATTTACTTTTTTTCGTAATACCGATTTTTCGGAATTTTAGTTTTTCGAGCTTTTCCTTTTTCGAAATTATTTTTTTCGTGATTTTTTTTCGAGATTTTCTTTTTCGAGGTTTTTTTTTTCGAGCTTTTCACACATTACCGATTGTCCAACCACCAAAGAATGAAAGCACAACCAAGTGAAAAAATACATGTCGATACCGCAATGAATAGTGTAACACCAATACGTTTCGGACCAGACATCTCATGACTGAGTGAATCGTAAATGGGATGAATAGTATTCAGATTGGCGAGACTACCCTTTTTTTTAAAAAACAACCATAATACAAATGGTATTTCGATGGAATTTAGAAAAAAAAAACGAAATGAATATACACACCACTCGAGCAAAGGATAGTTGCAAACCGAATACAAAGTTTAACTGTTTTCCGAAAAACCAGGAGGCAGCATAAACACTTTGAACGGTCCAAATTGCTTCACTACCCATCCCGAAGATGAATCGACCCATATTCATAAGCCAGATGAGTCGGAAGAAGCCACCGATACCAAACACAACTTGACCGACGACAATAAAACCACAAAAGATTGTAGCACCACGAGCCATTCCGAACCACTTATCGATTAAGACGCCACTGATTGCACTCAATCTAATCGATACGATAGAACGGAAGAGGATCTCTTGGCAGATAAATTAGAATAACAACTCACACAACATTTGGCCACGAGTACCACGAATAAAAAGAGGTGAATGTTGCCGATGAAATTTTCAAATCAGCCTTCATCACATCCTGCAAACCAGCCGGTATGTCATCACAGTAGGAAGAGCCTAGAAAGAAATGGTAAAAATTAGAAGAAACATAGATTGAAGTATAAGTTACCAAATGTCAAAAAGCACATAAAGAAAACAGCTATCCAACGAAGATAGGGTCGACGCGGATCGAGTAATTTAATGTTTAATGTCGTATCATCCTTTGGATCGATGATCGAAGTACTTTCTTGGTAAGAATCACCCATAATCAGATACACATCACTAAGAGACAAGAATAAGAAACATCATTGTCCTAACTGATAAGTAAAGATAATCCAATATGTACGACTCGACTTTTTCTTCTTTTGTCAGCTGGTCATACGTAAATAGTGTCATCATCACATTGTGAATGATGACATCTATTGTGAAACTTCTACACGATTCATATTCATATTCCTATTCCTATTGTACGAAATTCTTCAAACGATCGTTCAAATCAAGTTTTTTTTGCTTTACAAATATTCAGAAAAAAGATTTTTATCTTTAAATAAATTTCATTTTCTCTTGTCTTATATCTATAAACAATCGAAAGCTGCGCATTTTTGTTGCTCTGGCAATCTTCTTCTGTCTGACAAGATAGAGAAATCAACGAATAGCGAGCCTTAAGCTAAAATTGTTGGATAAAATCCTATTAGTACGATCAATATAAAACCAATTAAATAAAAAGTAAAATAGCAGTAGTTTTTTCTGTTCGAAAGAAATTCACGACCTTCAAAAATATTTTCTTACCTTTATGTTCTGCAGAAATATTTATGCATCCTTCGTCATATTCTGAATGACTCATACTATAGATAATGAGTTTCACTACGAAAAGATATTGTTTTTTGTTGTTCTTCCAAACCATGTTCTATGTTCTCGTGCAGCGAAGCCGGTGAAGAAGACCAGTTATCAGCGGATCATGGCGTAGCTTCTTCAAGGAGAATGTGTTAATCAGACACTCAAACTCATTTTAAATGAAGTATTTAAAAAAAAAACGAATCCAACAAATATAGTATCAGAATTTCCACAGAAGTATCTCCATACGTGAAATTCGATAGATATCACTCTAGGTATCGGACATCGAATGTCGAGGCTGCTGTCATCTAAATGAGATGTATAATGAGAGTGATCCATTTTGACTACTTCTTTCCGCTCGTCAAAAATCATAGCATGTCTTCTAATACTATTCTTCTGATATGACTCTCGTCTGCCTTCGCCACGATCGAACTAATCGATTAAATTGGCTAACTGCACTAGATGTAGTAATTGCCTTATATCTTCGTGAAGCTGCTTCAGCACAACACATTCGAATGGCGGGATCAAAATTTTGATTAGTAGTTATGACTAATCACAAGGTGCAAATTGAAAATCTCATCGTAAAAGCATATTCGAAAATATACATCACAGAAAAGTTCACTATATTAAGCTTTGCTTTTCACTGATCACACAACGATATTGCGTACTCAGTCACACTTGTTCTGGACTCAGAATCGAATGAATGATCCAACGAGGCACCTTCAGATTAAGAAATTCTAAAATTTTGGATCTTTTAAATTAGCCAATAGATTTCGTTAAAAAACATCAAGTTGTGGTCTTCTACAACGATCAAACAAGTTCATGAGTAATCTTGGACTGTTGAAGCCATAGACGTCATTTATCTGAAATCATTAGAATAAAAGTTTTACTAGCTGAATAGCGATGAAAATGTGGCTAAAACAGTTTCTTCACATTTTCTGGGTTCTATAAAATGAAACAAATGCCCGTACTCACTACAACATGGCATATTCAATACTTTTAGAAAATTTTCAAAGCAAACCTATGTGAATGCATACCAACAATCAATCAGTAGCAATAAGAGACGCGATGACGATGCATTGAATGGAATGGTTCTAAAAGAAACGCGGGTAGGTGAAGATGAAGAGAAGACCCTCATCCGTCTACCCTCATGCATTGACATGCATTTTTCAAACTTTTGTGATCGACTAGGAAGACATTTATCAAACGATGTATGAACTTCTTGTTCAGTTCGACTGTACTAGGTTAGAAATAATATTTTTCCAGGGAGTACTGCCACGTTTTCAAATAGAGTAAACAATGAATTTGACACCAAATAAAAGTCCGTCAAAAATGGGATTTATTCATACGAATAACTAAGGACTATAAAGATTTTTGCTGTCGAACTTTGACAATTTCTAGAAATTCGTGAACCACAGTTATAGCAAGATTTTCTATTATGAGAGAGAGATCAAATTAGCTGTGGTGTGAACATACTGAACATAGCAAGGTTATGTTTATTTTTTAGGGAGTGGGTGTGGCTGTTGATCTATTAATGGTTACACCCACACCCACACTCCACACCCACACCCACACCCCACACCCACACCCACACCCACACCCACACCCACACCCACACCCACACCCCTTAATTATTGTGTAAATAATGCTTTTTTAAATTACTATATATTTCATTTACGAGATTGTCTCGTTCCATTTTCAGAATTTTCTGAAACGATTTTCATTTACATAGAATTCAAAGAGTTAGTTAGTTGAACCCAGGTTACCTGGCGGTGTAGGGTGAGACATAAAAGTGCAAAACAAAAACACACCCACACAATAGTTTAGAATAGAATTTAAGTGTTCTTTACAGTCTATGTGATGTTCCTTCTCATAAAGCATTGACTCCGAGTATATCATTCGACTATTATCCTCCGTCATGGTTTAAATAGTAATCTTCATAGCACCAGCGAGCCAATATTTCATTTGTTTCATTACTATTTTAACTTAATTTTGTGCGTGTTACGCCATTCTTTTGCATACGACTTTACGTGTCCAGTGATTTCTGGTGGTTTAAATCGTCCATTACAATTTGAACATGAATAATAACCTTCCTTTATCCGTTTGTTCTTTATATTTCATCACTATGTTTTTGATGTTTGAATGAACAGAAGTAACCTGTAGATTTCGATTAATTAATTGTCTACAATAATCTCTGTTTCTAGTGTCCCTTCTCCAGTTTTTAATACCAATATTCTCGATATCTTTCAGTATTTTGTTCTCTCAACGTTTGCTGATACCAACATTTTGAGGATGTTTGCTACCAGAAAAGTATGAAATCGTGACTGTTGTCATATTCCCTTCTGTTTACATGACCAAACAATCTTAAAAGATTTCTTCTCATAATGTCTTGAATTGTAGGTTGACCAGATAATTTCAAAAGTTTAACATTTGATACGCGATCACTTAGATTTCAACCAAGTATTATGCTTAAACATTTCATATAAAAACTATTTATTCTGTTTTCTTGAGCAACTGTCAAGGTCTATACCTCACTATCATATAAAAGAACATGAAGTACGCAGATTCGCAAAATGCGTAATTTGGCATTGATAGAGATTGCTTTTCTATACCAAATAACATTTCTTAACATTCTGAATACTGTTGTTGCTTTTATTAAACTAGATTCTATTTTCTTATCAGATCGTTTATTTATAGAAAGTACACACCCTAAATAACAAAACGAGTCTGTTATTTCAATTTTTGATTTCTAATTGTAAAACCAATATCAGGTTGATTGGTTGCTCGATTCTTTTAAAATTTTTTCCATTTATATCTTGTTTAAAATGTTGTAAGAGCACTATACATGTCTTCTTCACATTCATTATTAAGCCATCTTTTTGTGTTACTTTTTCAAAGACATCAATAAACATTTGAAGATCATTTATGTTATTACGCATTGCGAGTAGGTCATTCGCATATACTAATGTTAGAATGTTAAATTTTTCGTACTTTTCTCGATTATCATGATAAAAAATTATTGCTACCATAGGCTCATTTAATACTTTTCCGTGGTGCTTCTTCTAACACCTGCCTGATAATGAAATCGAATAGGATATATAATAAAATAGATGAAGGAGTTCTCCCTTGCATAACACCAGTTTCAATAACAAAAGTTTCGGAAAACACACCATTCATTCCTACCTTTCCTCTTGTATTTTTATATATTAACTTAAGTAACCGAACGATTTTTTTTTGTTAAACCATAATGTTGACAAATTTTCCATAATAATTCTTTTTTAACTGAATCATAAGCTTTTTGAATATCTATAAAACACATAAACAATGGTTTATTATATTTTCTTAATTTTTCTATAATCATTTTAACTATAAATATTTGATCGATAGTTGGACTGTTGGATATATAAAACCTGCTTGTCGTTCTAATAATTATTTATCAATTACTTTTTGAAGACGATAAAGAATTACTCCAGTAAATAATGTACTTGCTACTACTAATAGAGAGATGTCAAGATAATTATCGCATTGTTTTTTGTCACCTTTATTTTTAAAAAAACGAATGAAAATGGCTAAGATCCAATGGTCGACTATTCCTTCATTTTGCCAAATATCAACAAATATTTCATGAAGCCATCTAAGAAGAGATAATTCACCTACTTTGAATTTGTCAGCACTAATATCGTCATTATCACGGCCTTTTCGACTTTTCATTCGTTTTAATACTTGATCAAGCTCTTCTAGTGTCAATGGTTTATTCTGTCTATCTCGCTCTGTTGTTGATATTGAGAGTGTCGAGATGTGGTAAATAACATTTGAATCTACGATAGATTTAACATTTAATAACTCATAGAAGTATTCTTTCCGTCTGCCCAATTTATTCCTAGAACTGATAAGTAATTTACCATTTTTATCTTGAACAGCACTATTCTCTGAATTTGGTTGTCCATCTTTCAATCTTCTAATCTTTGCATAAGCAGATGCAGGATCATGGTTAAGGATAGCTGTTTCAATTCCTTTCCTTAATTCATCTCAGTATGCAATTTGACTTTCATTTACCATTGATTTAACTGATCTTCTATGAATTACGTATTCGTCATTATATTTCTTCTTTTTCGACGTACCTAGGTAATTTTGCCATATTAAATAAGCAGATGATTTCTTCTCTACTACCTTCAATATATCATCAGTCATCCATTCTTTTCTCTTGTTGTTGATATTGTTGTCTATTTTAAAATGCATTTGTGAGGCTTCTTTAATACATTGTGCAAAAGTGAAGCTTTTTCAATTAATATTAGCATCATTATCATCATTTTTTTTATCTTCAAAAGCTTCTTCAATATCATTTTAAAAGTGATTAACTATGTTTTCATCTTGTAAGTTGAAATGATCTAAATGTGACTGATTTTGTTGGAACTTTCTTCTTCTTAATTTCAAATACAAACTAATTTTAGATCGCATAAGATGATGATCAGTTCTAATACTTCCAGCTGCTCTTCATCAATACTTCATTTTAAATATCTTGTTCACTAATGCCTTGTCTTATGTCGAAAAAAAGTGTTTGAAATAACTATACCATTTGCTAAACAAAAATCGGCGAGTCTAATGCCATTTTCATTTTTAACATCAGCTGCATGGGGCCCAACAATCTGGGGTATAATTAAATGTTATTGTTTACCAACACGAGTATTAAAATCTCTCATTAAAATAATCATATCACACTTTAGCACCTTATTGATCATCTCTTGTAATTGTAAATAAAATTGATCACATTTATCGATCCTACATGTGTTATATTGATTAATTGGAGCATAAACAGAAATATAAGTCACATTTATTGGCGCACATACATTTGAGTCTTAATAATTCTTTCATTAACTGTCTCCCATTTTGAACCTGATGATTTCCGAATATTCGTTGCTGTTTTATTTAAACAAAGCGCTAAACCATGTGTTTATCTTGTTTTATTAACTTTCGGAAGTTTGGAATACATCATTGTAAAATTACTTGTTAATTTTATTCTTGACTCATATATACCTGTTTCACATAATGCAGCCACTTTTATCTTGTACCTCTTTAACTGTTTAATAATCAGTTGTTGTTTATGGTAATAAAAATAGGAAATTCAACGTCTTATCGACTGGTGGCTACTAGCAGCTCAGACTCGCCTACCCAATACTTTTAAGACAGATATAGATCCCTGTGAAAGTTTTAAAACCTCCCCGGCAAGCTCGAATTTAAAGAGAAGCTTGCACTAAAGTGAGAAATTAAGATATTACATGGTGACAATGATATAGAATGACACGGCTTATGCAGCTGATTAGTATGTAAACTGAAGTATTGAGATCGATATGCCATGCGTTCAATTTTCGTTGGTTCTGTTTAGAAAATCTTGAAAAGATCCTGCCAAGAAACTCGTAATATCTTCGAGGAAACCTGATCAAATCCTGAAAGGGATGACTAGAATTTTTTTCTAATTTGGAATCATTCAAATACAGACAGCATTCTACAATTCTGTACCTACGCATGTTTTTCAGGATTTAGCCGTTTCCTCAGGAGAAAACAGCGAATGCTTGTAGCCAGTGATCATAGCTCTCATGAATCTGATGCTGAAACATCATAAAAGTTCCATAGGGCTATGCATGTTTTTATAATAATTGTTATCAACGTTAATATTCCTGATAATAATGATTATCCTCATGTAGGCTCTGTCAAGTTTTATTATTTGTTTTAAACTTGTTTGTATTGAATTCGTTGGTTGAAAACTCAGTAGTTGACTAGTATGTTCAAGATGATATTCTCGAACATTAGTTGTTTTTCTTTTGACTTTTATTAATAAACAGCCAAAAAAAGTACTAATGGAATAAAGCTACATGAATTGCTGATAAATACGGAAAACAATAAATAATATTCTATGTCAAATATTTGAATGTGCTGAATAATAGAACGAAATTCGATGGAAGATAAACTTTTTAGTATATCATGAAGTAACATATTGTTCGGTAAATGTAATTAGAAGCCCAGAAGCATGTGCTCTATTTTTGGTCATAGTGTTTATATTCTTTCAAGCTATCTATCTATTGTCACCGTACATTAATGGACAGAAAAATTCAAAAACAATGATGAGTTAGATTCGACTTATCCATGATCACTGAATATGGATGTGGATGCTTTCTACACCATATAAAACTGGCACTGAGTGAATCTGATTT
>CAJNOP010002262.1:0-18891 GCA_905250075.1 Rotaria sp. Silwood1 | reverse complement strand
GAAAGGATTGGTCTTGAAATAAATAATACTGGCAACTATCCTCAACATTTGATAAAATAAAGCTAAAAATATCTCCTTATCTTTATATTTTTATTTAATGTTCTTAGAACTTTTGGTCAGACCTAACAATGGATCCGTCTGTCATGTCAGACGATTTCCTTAACTATTTTTGGTATCTAATGATAGCTCTCAACGAGAAACTACCAAATTAAAAATATGAGCTACTAATGACGAGCCCAGCTCGAGATATTCAAATTTTAAGGTGTTGAAAATTTAGATATATAACAACAACAGAATTTTTCGAATTCAATTTTTTTGCAGTATTAACTATTTTTTCAAGCAGTGCTGCGCAAATTTCGATATTTTCTGAAGGGTCAGTAATCGATGATGAATGAGATAAAATAGCCTTCTTGTAAGAACAGTAACTAGTACATTAAAACATCTCTGAAAATCTTTTAAAAACTTAAAATTTGCTTTTTCCCCCTTGAGAGGGGCTCAATGTCCTGCTATGACGAAAGCAGTGAAGTACTCGGGAAACACTAGTATGTTTTTATGGTCTCTATCGTTACTTTTATACGTCATATCCGCGTTCATCGCTCTAGCAATATGATGTTATCTGCTCTCTCTTATACCATTTCAGGTTCACTGGTTATCTCTCTTGTAAACACAAATTTACAAATTGCTTTTGACACGATCAATACTATCTGTCATTTGTTTAATTAAAGGATGTGATGGAGGAAGTGATTTTTGTTGGATTGCAAGAGCCTTTTCTAGAAATGAAAGTGCTTTCGAATAGTTTTCTAAGTTGTTATAGACTTGACCAATGTTGTTATAGGAAACTGCCATCTCCGGATGATCCGAGGGCAAAGCTTTTTCGTAGATTTTATGTGCTTTTTCATAAAATTCAAGTGCTTTGAAGTAATCACCAATGTTGTCATACACTGCACCAATGTTGTTATAGGACATAGCCAAATCCGGATGATTCGGGGGCAGAGCTTTTTCGTAGATTTCATGTGTCTTTTCGTAAAATTTAAGTGCTTTGAAGTAGTCACCTATGTTCTTATACACGGCACCAATGTTCTTATAGGACATACCCAAATCCGGATGATTCGGGGGCAGAGCTTTTTCGTAGATTTTACTTGCTTTTTCGAAAGACTCAAGTGCTTTCGAATAGTCACCCATGTTGTCATACACTAGACCCAGCTTGCTGAAGGTAGGAGCCAATGAAACATGGTCTTTCGGGAGAGTTGTTTGCTTGATCGCAAGAGATTTTTCGTAAAATGAAGCTGCTTCTTTGTATTCTCCTTGGGCTTCTTTCACATTTCCGAGCTGATGATAGATATATTCTCTATCAGTATCATTGGAGGAATTATTGAATAAGTCTTTGTAAAGTTCTTCAGCTTGATCAAACTGGCCTACTTTGAGCATCAGTTGGCCAATTCGATTCCATCCAGTTCCATCGACTTCCTTTCGTATGCATTGAGTAAGAGCAGCCAGTTGTGGATCATTGTCTGCTGTAAGAGTTAATTGAACTTCCCATAGGCGGTTGTTGCTGACCGTCTGTTTAATTTCGCCAACTCGAAAAACCGTGTGTGTTGAGAAGAGAATTTCTTGTTGCTGTGGATTAGCACTGTATTTGTCAATGAAGGCGAATGGAATAGTTGGAACTGATACATTGCTTGAATCGATTGTCATAATAAAGAGAACACCCACATGCTCTTCATATTTATGCAGTGCATGTTGAACGTATTCCATAGCTACTTCTTTTTGTGTACTAGTCAACAAGAAGTTGTTGAACGAGAGAAGTCCATTCTTCTTAGCGAGTAAGTGTTCAAAGTCGTGTTGGGAAAATTCCTGGCCACGATACACGATAAATGGTTCCATATGCGTACTTGATTGTTCATTATACAGTTGTTCTAATTGTCGATGTAGACTACGAATGAAAAAGCCCATTTTTGTCATGGCCTCCATGTCCAATGACTGTAACGCCTGATCGAGCATGCTGTGAAGGAAAATTTCACAAGTATACCACCAGATTGGCGATTTCTGGTTGTATTCACGTTGAAAGTCCTTTAATTCTGTTTCAGAAATACCTTTGCTACGACAGTAGGAAATTTTTTACGGGTTTTGTATCGTCTTCATCAATTTTTAATAAGAATTCTTTGAACAGTAATGAATACATATAAGATGGTTCTAATTGGTCGAAATTTTGTGGATTAAATTCTGCTGTTGCTGCCATTATCTGTTTATCTAATTTCGATAAAATTTTCGCTGTGTGATAGCTAATCAAGGATAGTGAAAAATAGATTCTTTTTAAAACAGATCACCTTCTGTATTTATACAATTGATGTCCACTGTTTTTTTCTAGATTTGCCTATGTCGTCAAACTGTGTGTTTTTTTCTTTGTGTTGACACTCAACAACAAGAGAAAGAGAAAAATCCAACGATGCCAACATGTCATAATATTATTCTTTCCAGTTTTCAGTTACTTTCATCTATATGACGACTTGCGTGTGCTTGAGTTGAATATCTTGTTTCATGCATTATGTATTTTTCTTTACTCCTTTCAGAACGAGATATTTTTCTCTTTCTACAAAGAACGAAAAAGAAACCAACAAAGACATCGTCAGTTCGACTTTTTTCTCAAAATGATTCTAATGGACATTCTGATAATGCGAGCGACACAACTAGAAGAGTGAATCAATTCTCACTAAAGCAACATTTGAAATGGGTGTAGGTGGGTGGGAATGAAAATAAGCCAGATTCTCACATCGCCTAATTAACTTCGGATATCTGCCGAGATAACAGAAGATGAGTGGTTGAAATCTTAAGCAAGACTTCTTTTTCCTTACCCTAAAACTCTTTGTGACTCACATTTGGTACATATACATATCTTTGTCAGTTTTTATTGCATAGGAATGGTTTTTTTTCAAAAATACTGCATTAAATTTCTCTACAAAGTTCTACAGAAGAAGTCCACAGAGATATAGAACGAAAAAATGATGATAATGATACTACGACAATCTACGAATAATAAATTTCAAGGGATTTTCATTGAGACTGGTTTGCGTTTATTGCTGGCACTGAAGCAGCATGTAAAAGACTCTACTTGGATCATTTTCTTTTCAAAGAGCTAGTCCTTGTCTTCTATAATTTGTCTTACTATTCTTCACATTAGCTATTAAAAGTAGCATTGTTTCAAAATGCGTATACGCTGATATAGTCTCATTTACTGACAGATAAGATAAAAAAAACATGAATATTTTCGAAAATTCCTGAAAACTAACATTTATTTAACTCGATGGGTTTTTTATTTGAAGACTCTTAATGAAAATTCACGTAGTACAGTTTTCAAAGCTCAAGAAACATGTTTGCTTAGTTTGCCCTTATGGTTTGATACTATGAAGACTCAAAGAGATGTGAAACCACAAGCTAGAGAATTGTTTATGTAGGAGCATCATTATTTTGTAGCACTCCGAGTGCACTATAGAATCATAGGAAAATTAAACTGTTTTGCATTTATAAATGTTCATCGTGACCAAAAACTACGCAGCAAATTTTCAGAACTAGACGTATTTCAACCAAATGGCCCTTCTTCTAGATCTGCGTGCTTATTTTCTTTTTCTGAATAGTCTCTTATAATTTTTTTAACGAGTTCACATCTTTTCGAACGGTGAATGATTATAATTTCAAACATTTTTCTTCTGCATTGGAATTCATAATAATATATTGATAATACTAGCTACAAATGTTTCATGAAAAGAAGTGGGCTTACAACAATGAATGTCTTCTATTTATTCCGTACAGAACTTCGAAACAATTTTGTCAGCAGAAAAATAATTGCTATGAAACGAAAAGAATCCTATGCAAGCTTAGTAGTACTACTTGAAGGCCGAAAAATCTGCTGAAGAAAATGCAATTTTAAAAAACTTACGTTTATTCACTGTATTCGTTTGAAATTTTGCGTGCTGATGACAACGATAACACTGTAATATATCGACGTTGCTTTATGCAAAAGAAAAAAGCATTGCTTGTTTACATATATATATATATGCGTCAGTAAATTCGTTTGCCTTGTGTGCATTCATCTGTGTATATATTAAATTGCTTATCATCATATATTATCAAGATATATACTTTTTCCCCCATAAAAATATTACTTTTTTTCTTTGCTTGTTCTATCACTCATCCATCAAACAATTTAAAGAACGCAGAAAGAGAAAGTGAATCAAAGATTGCAAAACAATGTGCACTATACTATGGCTTCACTTTATTTTTTCTCCGTCATCACAAAGGATTGAAAAAATATTAGGGCTTCACAATCATGCAAGGGAAATTAGCAGTTAATTGGAGTTCTTTTCAAAATGATTCATTCCATTTCCTGAGCTAATTCAACAATACTGTGAGGCAGATATAAGTCGACCAGCTCGGCTGAACGATAAACTGAGGTTTTTGACGACAGTTATTCGAAAAATATGAAGCCTAAAAATATACTTTTTACTATAAATTATCATTGTCTTTTTAATATTTTAGTCGATTAGTTTACGATAAGTATGAAACTGATAGCTTAAAAAAATAGAGACCATGTGGCCACAAGAGACACAAAAGTTTGTACTCCTTCTCTGCTTTTTGCATAAAGTGTTACCTCGTGATAGGGTATGGATGTTGATCAAGGGGAGACTCAGACTTATAGACACACCCACACCCTTATTTTGATAGATATCACAATTCTGAGTTCCGAAAACCTATCGAATATATCCAGAAGCATAGATTTGAGCATATGTAATTACGATTTACTTTTCTCGAACAGTTGATCTAAATATGAATTGTTCACCCTTTGTGAGAATCATCTTTTCCATATGTTGAAAGATAATCCTTCGAAATGATGTTTCTTTTTCTTCATTTTTCTATTCTATTTTTTTAAGCGCAAAAACCGTAAAATTTTTATGAATAAAACATTAAACTTTTCACATTAACTGATTTGTACGACAAAAAATGAGATTAATGTTTAGACATTGTATTACAAGTTCAAGACGTTAAAATCCATTAAGAATGCATCTAAGTTATGAGCACGAACGAATTTCTATGCTGACTTTAGTGAGTGAATAATAAATATCCATCCAACGATTATTAAACTTCGATAAGTTATTTAGTCAACGTTAAGTTCTATACTTATATTATTAAATTAAGTAAATAACAATTCCAAGAATTTTCATACAATAAAGATTTTTTTCATTGAGTATCTCAAGCTATTTTTATAGTGAGATTGTCTTTATCGAGAGATTCAAAAATATCCTTCGAAGAGTGTGAGTGTGGATGCGGGATGTGGGTGTAGGTGTGACTGAAGCTGTTCAAGAACAGATACTAACACCCACACCCTACAACCACACCGACACCCTTGACTAGTCGACTCATGTCATTGAATTTCCAGTTCAACATCGAAATTCAAGATATGGAAAGAACTTTAACAGCATTCAGCAGATCGTATTAGCTTGAAGAAAAATGTTGGTATATGGCTTATAGTAACAGGCATCTTTATTCAGTACCTTATTTTGCTCCGCGGAAAATTGATACGAATTATCAGATACCCGTTCATTCGGTCGCACCCGACGAAAGATATTTCTGCGAATCTGTCAATTATCTTCGGGTATTACAATCAACCATGAATTGTCATCATCATTTTAATCAAGTCGATATTTTACAACTGAGATTTCCGATTTTACTTCACGCTATTTCAGATCTTGTTGATTTAAATCGATTAAAATGTCTCATTCTCATGGCATCACCAAAGAACTAATGATCGTTAGTCTTCTACATTCAATGCTGCACCTTGAGAGAATAGGAATCGCTAATAAACTATCAAATTTTCTCGAACAATTAAAAGGAATGCAATTTCAGCAAATTCAAACACTTCGACTGTGGAATTCTATTGAACAAAGAGATATTTACACAATTGATCAACTATGTAGTATATTTCCGTGCGTCAGACACTTATATGTCTTATCTGATATGTCAAAAGCAGATAAATATATATTTGATCCATGGATTGAAAATCTTGTCCAGTATTACTTTTAGTACTCACTATTGGTTCAAGGAGAATGGATAAATTTTGAGTTGCAGATCAAATATCAATCTTGAGCAAACGCTGCAACATGCAACTGGCATATGTACATACCGAGTGAAAGAGTTTGTTCATGTATGGATAGGGGAACAGGTAAATTTTCTGAGAGACAGATGCTTGATTTTTTATTCAATTGTTTCTTAGCCATCAAAATCCTTTTGAAATATTCATTTGAGACATATTTGTACATTGTTGTGGAATCGATCTATGTACAATTTAAAATACGAGTAGTATCTTTGCAATGTGGTTTCCAGGTAGAGATCGGTTACCTATGTACGGAGGAGAATTTTATAGGAGGGCGATATAAGTTTTTTTTAGTTGTTGTGGTGTATATGTAGCATCTCATGGGTCTTTGGCAGTATGTTTTTGTTTTGTATGCACAGTTTGATTCATTTAAAAAAACAAGTAATAAGAGTAAGAGAAAAGTAAAAGAAAGTGTGTGTTTTGTAAAGTATTATAGAAGATGTTTTATGGAAGCAGCTTCTCTTAGAGATGAGCGAATTTACTCTGAATATAATTAGTAAGAGAGAAATTCGCGTAGATGATATAAATAAATTAAAAGAAGTTTTTTCAATCTTTAATTGTCTTTTGTTTCGAACGTTTTAAACAAGATGACATGGACCCTTCAGGACTGGCAGAACGCTTCTTTGATGAAGAACTATTATTTGGTGTTTTTTTTTGATAGTAGCTGGCATTTTTTTGTCATTATGTATTCGATTTCGATCGCATATGATATATTATTGTTTGACTTCGAATGGACTGAAGCTGATGTTTCAATATTTGTTTCTTTTAATAATGGAGATTGTATCAGTAATTGAGAACCAATCGGTGATGAGAATGATGATAGTGGTGATGGTGATTGTGGTGTATCTTTGGAATAATCATTTATATAATCATTGTTAGTAGTAATAGTTGTTGTCATTGTTGTAGTTTGAATATCATCCGTCATTGCATTGTGAAACATTTGCGGTTTTGATTCGATGAACGGATGTGATGTTTGAGTTGTTGGAGTGAAACCTTCTTGAGTTTCTTCATCGCATAAACTATCAGTTTCATTTTGTTCACAGTGTATCAAATTCGCGACCGAAACTATATGTGATTTATCATTGTTAGACGTAACTTCTATCAATTGATGTTTTTTGTTTCCGTTCTTTTTTATCGATTTGAAAATCCATCCTTTAACAAAAATCGTAGTAGTTTGGTTGATATTTCTCGTTTTCTTAACAATATTCCATATAATAAATGTATAATTCGATTGTGTGTACCAAATTGTCAATCATACATAACATATAAAGCGATCGTGATACATAAAGCTTGATAGATTGATGCTGTTTCAGTGATGATATTATAATCAAAGTATATCAATGATTTTTCTGTGGCGGCTTGTATTGTTGGATGAGTAGATGATGGTTCCTTAATGAAACATAAAAAGTATGTCGAACATTTTTATTCAAATAAGCATAGCATACTTTTATTTCCTATCAATAGTTGAATAGTTTATATTTTCAGAAAAAATTAAGGTTACCTTGTACGTCAATACATATTACCATGAATTAGAAAAATATTTCGATAAAAGCTTGATGAGACGTATAGTTTTAAGATCTAAATAAACATCAAACGGTAGAAAACAAATAGATAACTCTTCAATCATTTCATTAGTTACTTATCATAAACAAAACCTGAACTATAGATGAGATGGGGTGTGTGTGGTTGTGGGTGTGGGTGAGTATGAGTGTAGAGATGATCCTGATCATGATATCCACTCGCTCACAACCACACTGATACCGACACATACCCCATATGCCCATTCACCTTACTAGTTTTTTTAGAAAAATCATTATTCCTGCAGTTTTTTGTCATGAGTGTCCACAGATGAATTTTTCCAGAATTTTGGTCTTTTGACATGGATTTTTTTCATTTTTGATGATGAATCCATTAGACTTAGAGCAAATAATCGTAGAGACGAAATATGTGTTTATTCAAAAAATAAGTTGTCATGCCTACATAAAAAGTAAAAACGGCCAATTGTGTGGGTGCGAAGATGTTTAGTCTCTTCACAGACGTACACTGCACGCACATACATGTTAAAAATTTCATCTGTTCTTATTTATCCAGCATTTTTATTCTATTTTCAGATAAAAGCTACTCCATTAGATCCTCTCTGATTGTGTTGATATCGGCAGAATTCTATTAGGAGTAACCGGAAACCTAGTGACCAGAAATGCGATAGTCGGCTTCGATTGGGTACTAGGAAGTTCTGATAGGTTTCCATTGATTTTTGCCGAATTCCGAAAAGATTCAATGAAATCTAAATCCCGGTCATTGCATTGTTTGACCTGAATTTCTTTGAGGTTTTGCTTCCAAACAAGGAGACGAAGATAATTTGAAGGCAATGAAGATTCTCCGATTTTAACTGCTTGCTTCTGATATTTAACTGCTTCTGGATATTTTCTCATTTTATAATAAACCCAAGCAATATTGTTGTAAGAATCAGCTAATTTCGGCTGATTTAGATGTTGCATTTGTTGTCGAATTTCACGTCCTTTTCCCCAGAATGAAAGCGCTTTTGAGTGATTGTTCATCTTATTGTATACTATACCGAGGTTATTGTAAGAATCAGCTAAATTCGGATGATTCGATAGTTGTATTCGTTGTCGAATGTTAAGTGCTTTTTCCAAGAATGAAAGTGATTTTAAGTTATCTCCCATGTTGTTGTATATCAAACCAAAGTTATCATAAGAATCCGCTAGATCAAGATGATTTGGTGGTAACACTATATTTCGAATTTCTAGTGCTTTCTCTTGGAATTGAAGTGCTTTCGAATATTTTCCCACGTTGTTCAATACTACACCAATGTTACGGTAAGATGTGGCTAAATCTGGATGGTTTCGAGGAAGTATATTCAGACGTATTTCGTACGCTTTTTCATAGAATGAAAGTGCTTTTTTATATTCTTCTAAATAGCAATACACTGAACCAATTTTACTGTAAGAATCAGCTAAATCGACATAGTTAGTAGGCAATATTTTTTGACGAACTGCTAATCCGTTCTCGTACCATGATATTGCTGTTGAATATTCTCCCAGATTAGCATATATGAACCCGAGGTTGGTGTAAGATGCAGCTAAATGAGAATCGTTGATAGCCGATTTCTTTTCGTATATTTGCATTGATTTTTGAAAATAAGAAATCGCTCCTGTATAGTCACCCAGCTCGGTTTTTAACATTCCAAGTTGATCATAAAGGTTCCAAGTTTCAAAATCATCAAAAGTTTGTTGTGGCGGCATCATGGATAAAATAAACGCTTTTTCAAAGCCGAACATTTTTCTTAGTAAATTGTACAGTCGATGGTATTCTGTTGGTCCTTGGATTTCGTTTCTCATGAATTTAGTGAGAGAGCTCCAATAGCCATCGTTATGCTCCATCATCGTGAGTTGTATTTGCCAAAATCGAGATCGTTTGCCTATTTGTTGAATTCGATCAATTCGAAAGACGCTGTGTGTAGTAAATAGTACTAAGTCCTGGTTTGAGTCATATTGTAAATCTCGAATATGTGCAAACGTAGTCGATGAAATCGATAGATCGACATTGATCATAAATAACACACCAATGGATCCTTGGTTCTCGGCTGCCTGCCTAGCACTGACAACAGAGGCGTTATGATCTAGACTAGTCGATAAAAAGTAGTTGAACGAAAAAAGACCGCCAACATGAGATTTAAATTTTTCTAAGTCACTTTTTGGTAATCTTTGACCACGATAGACAGTCAATAATTTTCCTTTGCTTTTCTTAAACTGTGCAGAATGAAGTTTTTCTAATTGTTCATGAAGATCACGAATGAAGAAGCCCAGCATGATGATTGCTTCAATATCTAGCGTTTGCAAGGAGTGTTTAAGCATTGAGTGAAGAAAATGCGGTGCTGAATACCACCAAATGGGTGAATGTTGATGATATTCTTGTTGAAACTGTTCGATTTCGTGTTTTGGTAACTTGTTACCATGCGATTCACGACAATAGGTGACAAATTGTTGAATTGATCGTAAATCGTATTTCATAGCAATAAGAATTTCTTTCAATAGAAGTGTGTATATGTAACTTTGATCGATAAGATCCATGTTTTGATCTTTCGCATCACTATTCAGAGTAATCGAGGTGTCGATCGAGTCATTTTCGATATTTTTTGCGGCGATTTTGATTAATTCACAAATTGTTTCGAAATCTGCTTCAACACCTTTAATTTTGGACCAGTTCTTTGTCCATCCTTCATGTTTTACTGTGTTTTGACAAAATACGAATATCGAATAGATCTGTGGCAAATCGTGAATGTTAGCAACTATACTTTGATCGAGTGATCCAGATGTCACGAACAATATTTTTATGTCTTTTATTTGATTTAAATAATTGATGCATATTTCAGCATCCGTAAACGTTTTCACATTATTCACAATACTCGATATCTCATTAATTAATTTAACATAATCTTGATGTGATTCGTTGATATCTGAATCAAGCCAGACAATAAGAAGATCTAAAATAAAACAGGACTCAACAAACTAGCATAAAAGAAAGATACCACATTTATTTAGAAATATTTCGTGTAAATTAGTGATTCTATAGTGCTGTAGAGCTGAATTTTTGCTTCCTTATTATGAACTTCTGCAAATCTAACTCACTTAGTGAAGAGTGTATTTTGATGCCGTGAAAAAAATTATGCAATATCAAAATTCAGATACCTTTTTCGATTTTTATCGAGTTCATATTCAAAAGAAGTTTTAAAGGTTCTATCTCGTGAACGAAAATAACATTGTTATTTACTTTGATCATTAGAATAGGTATTTTTAATAGAGATATATATCACTTTTACCTGATGTTGATCTTATACTAATCGTATTCATGCTTGCTGGTAATGATTCATTATTATTGTCCGTTATTTCTACTAGATACAGAACTTTTAGACCATCATTAAGTTTTAAATCGTCACTTTCCACTTGCAGTCGAGTGCCTGGACCAAGTAACACTTCGTTTTTATCTGGATATTTTGAATAGCTACTCAAATTTCTACCAGTCACGGCTTCAATCATAATGAGTGTAGCATTTGTATCATTGTCGAGAAATTCTTTGATGACATTAAGTCTGGTTGAGCAAGAGGTCATACTTTGCGAAATTATTTCACTACCCGTAAGAAGATTCTTGTTAATATTTTCTTTTGTACCACACCAAAGGCGTTTTTTCTCTCTGGGCAATTTTGCCAGTGCAATTTCAAATAATTTGAGATAATTAAACCATGGTGCCAATACAGCTGGATCTTTAGATCGCATATCCTTATTCAACAATTGATATAAACTATAAGTACCCCATTCCATGGTATAAAGATAAATCGAGGCTGATTCGTCATGTGTGAGGTCGTGTTCGGATGGAAAATGGCATTTTTCCAAAGCCTCTTTGATATATTGACGCAAATGAACAATACGAGATACGATAGGTTCAAGAGCATGCTCAAGTGAAAGTAATGATTGATTTTGATAGCCATAATTTGGTGGAATTCTCTTGTTATTAAGATCAATGTCAAGAAATCGAGTCATGATGAATCTTGTATCTTAGATTAAGCAAATTCACTATAAATGTTGTCAAAATGACATATGAAAATTTGCAAAACAATCGTCTTTTTACGTTGGTGTGATTTTCACTCGATGACGTTGAAAACCAATTACGAAATCGTTTAAACTACTAACTTGGATCAGTTTCGTTTCAACACAAAACAAATAATAAATAGCTAATAAAAGCTTTTAAAAAAAAGCCTCCTTGATGATAACTATGAAATTTGATGAATTTTGCCGTATACTATGAAACAATAGCAACGTTTTCGATAAACTATAAAATTAACAATAACAATTAGGTCGAAAGTTTTTCAACAAGACCCTTTATTGATTTATACTTTATCTACAATATTCAAGAACAATCAATAGCAATTAACTTAATAAAAAAGAAAGCCTCGACTGTTTTCGGAAGCAAATGTTTTGGTGTTTATTCATTCATTAATTTCAATCAAAAATTTTATGTTCATAGAAAGAAAATTTCGGAACTTCTTAACAATAGAGAGACAAGAAATTTCTATTATTAATCTTAAAATGTTTAGGCTGCTCTAAAATTATACGAAAAGATTAATTTTTTCCTAAGAAACGACGTTGATACACACATATTTACAAACGGTCCACATCAATACACAAAAAATTCCAAATAAAACGATCAGACTGAAAGAGAGTGTTTATAGTTAGCCTCAAATAAATAGTTTTTTTCGAATTCTTTTACAACACTTGAGACATGCATTGATTCTGAGACCGATCAATTTCACTTTCAATACTCAATTTTGGCTGAAATTGAAACCAAATTAGAATTAACCTATGTTAAGAAGAGTCTTCCTTTTATCCACACTTACAAAAAATGCTATAACACCTAATCGCGGTCAATCTTTTACTTATCTTAGAAATATTTACAGATAAATACTAGATTGAAAAGAAAAGAAAATATAGAAAACTGAATGAAGAAAATGAATAGCTAAAACAAACATGTATGAAATGATCATTAGAATCGGTTTCATCTCTGTCTCAATTATTTCTAATGTCTAAATCATATTGACGCTACCTGTGCATGATCTAATACCTTGTTTGTGCTTTTGAGATCATTCTAATAAGTTGCTCATCACAACAAAATGAATAACAACCAATATAAGAAAAAAAATTTATATTGTGAGTGTGTTGATAGGAGCTTGTAGCTACACATGTAACACAATTTGCTCGCCTGATCGAATCACTGATATTTTTTTACCTTGCCAGAGAGACAACCTTATATACTTTCTATCGTCCGTTAACTTGTCTGTTTTTCTTCCTTTTTTTTTTGATTTTTTCAACGGCACTCAATCGCAAATGCTCTATACAAGATATATACGTTATACATACAATGATATGCATGGATGAGTTGTAAGCAATGAATATTGCACGTGAAATAAATATAGAATGTTTATATTTCAATAGATATAAAAAAAGCAGAAGAAAGAAGAAAAAGCTACACTTGTTATATTTTGAAACTCGTCTCATGAAACAAATTTCAATTACTATTCACACATATAGTTGACAATCAAGTAATTTCAATCGTGCATACTCATTTTCATATAATTGGATGATAGCGTAGGTTGAAATAGGTATGTAATGAAAGAGTATAGAGCTGCGACAAAAAACATTTTATTTTTGATTTCAAGCTTTCAACAATTTACAATTGTCATCATCAGGAAATCATTAGAAAAGAACAAAGTTAAGGGTGTGGGTGAGTGGGGTTGGGTAGGAATGGGTGGGGTTGGGTGGGTGTGCGTGTGGGTGAGTCTTCAGTTCGGCCAGACGTACATCCGTATCCACACCCACACCCTCTTTCGATGGTTGGCAATCAAGTTTTTATGTAGAATTCTTGGCATACTAATAATTTTCTTCAACAAAAAGGTAATATCTTCTGTGATATGTTTAGTAAAAAAAAGCGTTAGTTTCATTCCGTTCAGATTATAATATATAAGAATAGAAATCAATCAAGTGTGATTTGGATTACGACGTCGTCTCATTTTATTACATTTTCTACATGTACGTTTCCTTCCCGCTGCACAACGTTGATAATCATGTGGACCTTTAGACTCTTTATCATCGTCTGGTTCATCGTCACCACTATGCGTGTCTTCGTCTCGAATCCCGTAGAAAACATCCAAAATCCAGATACACATCCAGTCTAAAGCAAATTCTATTTCATCTTCGTCAGTAAGGATCCCTTGACAGTTCGTATTACATCGTTGACAACCTTGCTTCTCTATAATAATTTGAACAATGCCTGTGCTCCAACGAGCTCTCCAAATAACGGTTGTGTAAGATGATGTCCACTTTTTCCCGCAATTGCGACATTTAAATCTATTTTTTCAGAATAAATAAATAACATTGAGAGTTAAATCTATACTTACTTAGCTCTAGCGTTATGTGTTCGAAAAGGCCACTTACGTTGTCCCTGCATTAAAGCTTCTCGACTCGTGTCTATATTGTTTGGCATTGGCTCAATACTCCATCCAGAAAGATCGTAATAATCTAAAGCTTCGTAAAACATTGTTTCAAGGGGTATAAACCAATAATCTTGTGCCATGACTTTACTTGGTTTCAGGCAGAAGAAAAAATGACAAAATAATAAAGGAGTACTTACTTTGGTTAGAATATAACGGTAGACTTGTTTTTATCTTGTGTGAAAATATTCATGCTGTGTCTCTCTTCCTAGGTAAATATTCACCGGGTTGAGACATGTGTGAGTCGCGTTTAATGCTCGTTCGAGAAGCGAAGGACGAAAGTGTCTGGAAGCGTCTTTTCTGCGTTTGCCGTTTAAATAGGTTATATTGCTTTTGCCATCATTGTTAAAAAGTATTTCTTTAGAATTGTTCAACGATCAAATATTTGAGGATAATTCAAAAGACTGCTATCGCCGTAATTTGTAACCAGCACTTTCCGATAAGTCAAAAAAATAGCTGATTAGGGTTTGCAATATACTTTACTATTTTCGAATAAACCAGTCAACGTCAAGTCCAGGTCTGAAACTCAGCTCATCATTAGAATCACGCCTTTTATCATACATTCACCGGGATAAACAAGTGCACTTAAAAAACAAATATATATGTAATGGAATTTTTCGCCGAAACTAGTTTTCGCTTTCGCATTCATCTTGTTCGGATGAAACGAAAGCTTGTTGAATAATTCACATTATTAAAATACAATCTATACCGTTACTTGAAGCGTTCTTTTTATGCTTCTGTGAACTTCAAACAAAATGTTTATAATTTTTTTAATTGTTGTCGGTTATTTCTTTTCATTACTATGAAACTTTGCTCAAGAATATTTTTCTTTTGTATTGAATGAAGAACACTTATTTTGATGTTTTCCCCAAGGATAGAACACTATAGAAACTGATTTCAGTGAATGAATGGGCTTCTCATTTGTGGTCGAGACTAGGGCTAAGTAATATATTTGATTCAAGTCCGAAACGGGATGGTTGTCCCAACCAGTTGTTAATACTAACTGGCAGGGCCTGCACCCACCTCATATATTAGCGGTATTATCGCCGAATGCAGTGGCGGGTGTGGGTATGTGCGGGGTGTGGATATAGTGTGCGGGTAAGGTTGTAGGTGGGTGTGGGTGTTAATGGATGCGGCTGTTAGTGGATACGGGTGTAGGTGCATGTGGGTGCGTGTGGGTGTGGATGGATGTAGGGTGTGAGTGTAGGCGGGGTTTTGGTGTGGGTGCGGGTTGGTGGGTGTGGGTGTGGATGTAGGTGGGGTTTGGGTGTGAGTGCGGGTGGGTGTAGGTGGGGCTTGGGTATGGATGCGGGTGCGGGTGGATGTGGGTGGGGTTTGGGTATGGGTGCGGGTGGGTGTGGGTGTGGGATGTAAATGTCGGTGTTACTCTCAGCTTCATCCATCCAGACCAGCGCACTCACACACCCACGCATGTCAACCTAACGCGTTTTAAAAGTTAAAAAAATCGATGACGAGTCTTTGCTGGACGGAAGACTTCTAAATGATCATCTTGTTCTCTTATTGAGTCGTTTATCTGTCCTTTGCCGTATTTTTCGTTGTATTCTCAGGCGAACAGAACAAATGAGGCGCAACGAACGGCAAAAAGAAACGATAAGGCATAAACTTGTTTTTACTGTTATTGAGACAACGCTCTCTTCTCCATATCCAGGGTGTGATAGTCTAGTTGGTATGGATGTGACTGAGGGTCTGGGTGAAGTAGGGATCGGAATCCTCATCTACACGCACACACCGCAAAAACATGAGCGTTCCCACCACCTATGTGTTCTTTTTTGTGTCAAGTCAGAGAAATCTCCTTTTCTGTGTTTATACTCGTTTATTCTGAATCATCGATGGATGTTTACAATCGAAATCAACGTCGAGTAATATTCTATTTCAAATGCTATGGTTTTGTGTTGCTATATATTTTTCCTAAGCCTTCGGATTAAGCAAATCTCATCAGAGTTTTCTTGCTAATCAGAAAAAGTGAACTAGATGCGTGAGACAGACATCGGCTTATTTGTCTTTTGAACGAGAGGTGAAACCACTCTTCGATACCGAAGCTAACTTAGTGATTTTAGATGATGATCAATGAAGTTCTTCTTCTGTCCCACATGTTTCATCTGTCGTTGCACATGTGAAGTGTAACTGTACACCTTTTAGAATAAGTTCAGTTGTATCCTGTCGTCCATGCAGGCCACCATAAGCTCTGTTTCGAACATTTCTCATTTTACACATAAGCAAAACACTTTTCAAACAGATTCTCAAGCCATCTCATGCTCATCAATAGAAAAAAATGGTTTTTGCTTCTTCGACGTGGCAATGAACATTTCTCTCAAATGATGGCGGCTCAGAGAGCGGTGTATCATCTATATATTGAACTTGGTGAAAAATGAGGTGATCAAAACATGTTGAAGGCATTTCAGCGTGTGTGTTAGCAATTTTGCTTGTTAGCCGTTATTCTGCTTAGAGTGCCCCAAACATGTGTTTTTATTGTAATGACACCAAAATACGACTGCATGATTATCAACACATACTGATCCAGTCGTTGCTACACCTGAGTATTGACTTTCCATGGCTTTTTTCGAAGTTTGAAAAAACCAACCGGGGACAGTTGACAAAATGAATCATTCGTCGATTACTTCTCGTTTTTTTATGCGTAAATAAAAGCAGCTACTCATGTGCACGCTATGCAAACACATCGATTTTTCGAGAAAAAGAATGAAGAGAAAGTATGAGCATCAATCAAATTTTGTTTGCTCTTTGCGGATGGCGCATGCGATGCAAGAGTACACAGTATTCTTTTCAAAGCATATGGAAAGAGTCCATCGTATTCGCTTCGATCTTCGTAAATAGGAAAATATTGAAGAAAGGAAATATCAACGTCGCGCCTGAAATTGTGAACATGTTCTCGATGGATCACATACAAATACTATGATGAAATTTCATAAGCAGAAGCGATGTACATGCACATCATTTCTAATGGAAATCAGGGTTTGTCTTTGAAATTTGACAAAAAGACGACTGTTTCGGTAGCTGAAAGATGAACTATCGACCAAACTATTTCTGTGCAATTCTCCATATCAAATGAGAGAACGAAGGAAAAAAGGAATGAAAAACGAAATTTCTCAACGGATTCAATCAGCGGGTGTGGGTGGCTCTGGATTTAGGTGTGGTGGTGTGGATGTGGGTGGGTGTGGATGTGGGGTGTGGGATGTGCGTGTGGGTGTGGGTGGGGTGGGGGAGTGGATATGGATATCGTGATAGAGAAGAGCCACACACACACACCGACACCCACATACACCCACACCCACTCACACCCACACCCAACGCCCACGCCCACACCCACACCCACCCACACCCTAAACTTACCGATTTGAATAGAAATACTCAGTTGCAGATGTTTCAAATGGATATTATTTTCCATCAATCTAGGAATAGGAAACAAAGATGACATGTCTAATATCTAGCTGTAGATTACTGAAAATATAACTTTGTATTGCTGCTGATGAAACATATGATATATTGCTCTTTGATATGTTCCATTGTTACACCGAATATGCACCCAGTTTTCAGCATCACGTTGAAAGCTTATTTCTTTTTTTTTCTATAATAAAAAGTCTATATAGGATTAAAAACAGATAATTTCTTACATAATTATTTTCACGATCAGTTCGATAATCAACCTTGTAATTTTTATTTAACATTGTCCTATGAAATATAATTATTAATTGATCACACAAGCAGATGATGTCATCGTGATAAAGTCCAATAAGACTTGGCAAAAATGCAAGATACCATATATGTATCTACAAAACAATTAAACGATTTATTTTTAAATATAAGTTAGACCAAATTTTAAAAACTGATAATCTTTCATAAGGGTGTGGATGTGACTGTGAGTGGATGTGGGTGAGTGTGAGTGTGGGTGTGGGTGTGTGTGGGTGTGGGTATGAGGAGAAGAACTATTCTCACACTCACACCCACACTCACACCCACACCCACACCCACCCCACACCCACCCACACTCACACCCACACCCACACCCACACCCACACACCCACACCCACACTCTGATACTTGGTTAGATAAGTTAAAAATTGTTATCTTTTTTTCTTTTATCTCTCACCATAGAATGACGAGTTTCACATGTTTGTATTGCTTATCTGTGGATATCACGCGAACAAGCATTTAGACAAATATCAACCTTCTACCTTTCTTGGTCATTAAAACAAAATTTTAAAATATGCTATCCCAAATGTCCTATGAACCATGCTACTAGCTTCTTGGGATATATTATAGCAATTTCTGATACTGATATAAATGTGCTACACGACAACTTTTATTTCCCTGCCGCATTCAAATGTGTCCTGTTTTGGTAGATATCGAACAAACCAGATTCTCTAACGAGGGAAGGTCTCCAGGTGCCACGCTCCGTTTTGAATCGGACATATGCCATTTTGTAGAGCTCAGTGAGACTACCAAAAGCTTAAAAGGGTTCTTCCCCATGGGCCTTGGGAGTCGAGTTATGCCCTCTCTACTGAATTTTTGACCATGTTTTTCGATATTGAGCAGTAAATCAAACAACAGAGTTTTGATCTGAAATTTTGCCCATAGATAGGTCTAATCGTCTTTAGAATATCCTGAAAATTTCAGCTGAAAAGAATGTTCCTTTGTCGAGATATTG